>JAODAL010025901.1:0-57751 GCA_025379985.1 Phyllomedusa bahiana | reverse complement strand
AAGCAAGAGCGGGTGGGGTTTACTCCCCAGGCCCCCCACCCCGGGGTTTTTCCTGGCTGTATAAAAGGGTCAGCAGGTAAGCTGACTGGGCGTCGGCTGTACCTCCAGTTCTACCTTCTGGGCTGGAGGTGTTCACACTGGGGGAAGCCAGTGTAGGACCAACAAGGTGATAGTGAGGGAACTACACCTCTGTTAGTAAGCGCTCAGACGAGCAAGTATTTTGTTTATGTTTTTGCTGTGCATGTTTTGCCATGCGATTTGTTCTGCTTATAAAATAAATCCACGGAGCCAAGCAACCGTTTGTACCTGACTTCTGCCTCTGTCTCATGCCTGAAAGACTCATGCAGTGATCCCAGTGCTGTGCAAGCTCACAAATATTATATATATAATTATATAATAATATATATATATATATATATATATATATATATATATGTATATATATATATATATATATATATGTATATATTATTATATATATATAGTTATATATAATATATTATATAGTTATATATATATTATATGTTATATATATTATATATATATATATAATATAGTATATACATATATATATTTATGTATAAGGGATCAAATAAATGATACAAATGAAAGGGAATCATTAAGGCCATGTGGATGGAGAGTTTTCAGACGGAAAATCCAATGTGTTTAGTTTTAGAGAATTTTTCTCTCAAAATTCCCCTTCCACAGGGATGAATAACCACTTCAACCACGGAAGTGGATGTATTAGACTGGGGGATTATCCCTATGTTTGATACTTATATGTCTAGTCAAAGGAGTGTCACAACGATGCTTAATATTTCCTAAATGTTTAAGAATCCTACGTCTCAATTCAAGTCTAGTCTTTCCAACATACATGAGGGGACAACTACAAGATGGCTGATAAATAACACCTTTTTTTTACAATTGGCGTATCCCCTCATTTTGAAAGAATGGTGTTCACCAGCGCAAGGCAAGGCAGATTGTACTTGCTGCGGCAGGAGTCCTTCCAGGTTACAACCCCTGACGCGATTGGCTTGCGATGGCGGCCGAGGTGCAGAGAGGTACCAAATCGTGAGATGAAACTCATAGTCAAGGTCAGGCAAACATGTCAGGGCAGACGGCGAAGATTCGTGGTCGGGAAACGTGGCAAGGGTCGGTAATACCGACGAGACGGGAAACGCGGCAAGGGTCGGTAACACCGACGAGACGGGAAACGCACTATGTACGGCTTTCTCTCAAGGCACGTGGCACAAAAGATCTGGCGGGGACATGCTGGATGTGTTACCCTTATATAGGGTCAATGGCCGGCAATCAATCAGTTACCGGCTCACTGGCCCTTTAAATCACAGAGATCCGGTGCGCACGCCCTAAGGTGCGGGGATGCGTGCTCTAGCCAGCAGAGGACCGCAGAGAAGCAGGAACTCGGCTGGGTACGTATGTTCTCACAAGGGAACGAGTGTGCCTGCAACCCGACATGCAGACCGCAGCACCACTCGTCCCTGAAGACGAGGGGACAGCGGGGACACGGGTGCACCCACAGCCGGACCTGTGGGCTGCGGGACCACTTGTAACAGTACCCCCTCCTTAGGCCTCCCCCTCCTCATAGATCTGAGCACCAGGTCATGGTCCAAAATGTTCTCCTCCGGCTCCCAAGATCTCTTCTCCGGCCCGAATCCTTCCCAGTCGATGAGAAGATGTCGTCTTCCTCTGATCGTTTTTATGGCCAGGATCTCCTTCACCACAAACGCGTTGGAGGCCTCAGCTTCAAGAGAAGGGGAGGCAACTTTCAGAGAGAAGCGGATCAGCACGTAGGGCTTCAACAGGGAGACATTGAAAGAATTCGGGATCCGCATGGTAGCTGGAAGCCAGAGCTTATAGGCCACCGGATTGATACGCTCCAACACCCGATTGACTCTCTCCACGTGACCATTAGACTGCGGGTAGTATGCCGAGGAGAAGTCCAGCTTCACCTGTAACCGAGAGCAGAGTGCTTGCCAAAATCTCAAAATGAACTGGACCCCCCGGTCCGAGATGATGTGCCGTGGCAGACCGTGCAAATGGAAAATATGCTCGAGTAAGAGAGTGGTGAGACATGGAGAAGATGGTAAACCGGGCAATGGAACAAAGTGCGACATCTTAGGAAATCGATCCGTAACTACCCAAATCACGGTATTGCCGGGGGAGGGAGGAAGGTCGGTGATGAAGTCCATCACGACATGAGACCACGGTGAACTGGGAGTAGGCAAGGGTTGCAGTAAACCAGGCGGACTGTGGCAAGGCGTCTTATCACGGGCACAGGTGGTACATGCTTCCACAAACTCTCTCGTATCCTTGGCAAGGTCTGACAACCAGTAGAAAAGCGAGATCAACTGATACGACTTCCGGGCCCCGGGATGACCAGCCACCAGAGAGTAATGATACCATCTTCAAACTCTTCTCCGAAGAGACGGGGGCACATATGTCCTGCCTGGGAGAACATGTTAGAGGTGAACTGGAGCCGCGTGGACCAAACAATCTGGAGGTATGATGTGCTGAGGGACAAGTTCCTCTCCAATGACATCCGAGGTGCGGGAGACAGCATCGGCCTTGATGTTTCTTTCTGCCGGACGGACTTGAATCTGGAAGTCAAACCAAGAGAAGAAGAGGGACCACCGAGCCTGACGAGGATTAAGGCACTGAGCCCACTGAAGATAATGGAGGTTTTTGTGGTCTGTGTACACATCAAATGGATGACGAGCTCCCTCCAGAAGATGGCAACTCCCGATCCCCGATGGCACAGTTCTTCTTGGCTGGCAAAAACGTCTGGGAGAAGAATCCACAAGTGAGGATCTTCCCCTTGGGCCCTTTTTGTGTGAGGACTGCCCCAGCCCCCACAGAAGAGGCATCCACCTCCAATGCAAAAGGCTTCTTGGGGTCAGGGCGAGACAAGATGGGTGCAGAGGAGAAGGTCGCCTTTAGTTCGGAGAATGTTCTTTCAGTTGCTGGTGGCCAACGTCTAGGATTAACCTTTTTCCTAGTCAGGGCCAAGATTGGAGCCACCAAAATAGAGAAATGGGGAATGAACTGCCAATTCTAATTGGTAAATCCCAGGAAATGTTGTATAGCCTAAAGGCCGACTGGTTGCAGCCATTGCAAGACAGCCGACAACTTAGTTGGGTCCATTTGCAGACCCCTGTCAGAAGCGATATAACCGAGGAAAGGCAGACTGGTCTGGTGGAACCAGCATTTCTCCAACTTGGCATACAGGCGGTTACTGCGCAAGCATTGCAGAACCTGGCACACCTGAATCAGATGGGTCTGTAGATCAGGAGAAAAGATCAGGATATCGTCCAGGTACACAATGACACAGGTATAGAGGAGATCCCTGAAGATATCATTGATGAACTCCTGAAAGACCGCCGGAGCGTTACACAGACCGAAGAGCATCACCAGGTATTCGAAGTGCCCATCTCGGGTGTTGAAAGCTGTCTTCCACTTATCCCCCTCTCGAATTCTGATGAGGTTGTAAGCCCCCCACAAGTCCAGCTTAGAGAACACCTTGGCTTCCCGGAGCCAGTCAACGAGTTCCGAGATCAACGGTAGAGGATAGCGGTTCTTCACGGTACTGTGATTAAGACCTCGGGGCAGGGACGGAGAGAACTGTCCCCCCTCTGCATGAAGAAGAATCTGGCTCCGGCAGGCAAGGAGGACTTGCGGATAAAGACTTTCTGTAAATTTTCCTGAATGTAGGCCAACATGGCCTGGGTCTCTGGCACGGACAGAGGGTAAACCATGCCCCGGGGAGGACTAGTCCCGGGAAGAAGGTCAATAGGGCAGTCGTGGGGATGATGAGGCAGAAAAGACTCAGCCTGCTTTGCAGAAAACACATCCACAAAGTCCTGGTACTCAGCTGGCAAACCTGGCAGCGGCTCAGAAGGCATCTCCGGGAAGGGGGGCGCACCAGATGAGGTGCAACCAGACAGATTCTGGCAGTCTGGACCCCACTGAATGACTTTGCCTGTCTTCCAGTTGAGCGTAGGGGTGTGGCGTTGCAGCCACGGGAGCTCCAAAAGAAACCCCAATGAGGCAGTACATAGAACATGATCTTCTCCATATGCAGAGCCCCCACAAGCACGTGCCGGCTTCTCAAAAATGCTGCAAAACTCCTTCAGGAAAGTCTGCAGGTCAGCTGTCACGGGGTCGCTCCTCTCCCAAAGTGGCATAGCCCACACCAGGGCCTTCCTGGACAATAAACTGACCACGAACTCCACTTTTGATCGTTCAGTCGGGAACTGGTTGGCCAACAGCTCCACGTGCATGGAGCACTCCGTGATGAAGCCCCTGCAGAATTTCGGTTCCCCGTCGAATTTGGATGGCAACAAGAAGCTTGGGACTCACAGGCACCAAAGAAACAGTAGGCGTAGCGGAGACCATGGGTGGAGGTGGCGTCTGCTTCTGAGAAGCGAGAAGCTGCTGCATCAAGGCCGTCAGCTGGTTCAGTTGTTGCGCCTGTTGCGTAATTTGTTGTGACTGCTGCAAAACGATAGTGGAGAGATCTGCAACACTGGGCAATGGCACCTTGGCGGGAACCATGGCTGGATCTTACTGTAATGGCTTGTGTAGTGGATCCTCTGGACCACCGCAAGCGGTGGTAACAGCCACGCCAGGGAGCAGAGTCTAAGTAGGTCCCAGTGTTCACCAGCGCCCGCCGCAATTCAGGTTGGACTTGCTGCAGCGGGAGTCCTACCAGGTCGCTACCCCTGATGCGATTGGCATGCAGTGGCGGCTGAAGTGCAGCGAGGTACCAAATCGTGAGACGAAATTCATAGTCAGGGTCGGGCAAACTAGTCAGGACTGGCAACGAAGATTTGTGGTCGGGAAACGTGGCATGAGTCGGTAACACAGACGAGACGGGAAACGCACTACAAATGGATTTCTCTCACACGTGGCACAAAAGATCTGGTGGGGACATGCTGGAGGTGTTACATTTATATAGGATCAGTGGCCGGCAATGATCCAATTACCGGCGCGCTGGCCCTTTAAATCTGAGAGACCTGGTGTCCTCAGCAGCCCGTCACTACAGGCCAGTAGTTGCCAATAAACACACCCCTGAATTCAAAAATGAAACTGAGGAAACAGGACTGACGTAAGATGAATCAATGTAGTGAGACAACCCCTTTAAGAGAAAAGAGCTGCTTGTTCAGCACCTCATCTAGCAGCCAGAGTTCTCGTGTTGTGGAGGATCCAACAGATCCAGAGGCGTAACTTGAAGCTCCTGGCCTGGATGTAAAGAATGAAATTGGGCCCACCAATTACCATATGTCTTTACAATACTGGTGTCTTCTTATGTGGCAGAACAGCTTTTGGGCCCCCTTAGGGAAGGTCCCCACGGCACGGGTTTTCGGCTGGTTTTTCAGACCGCCTGAAAAACCTGTCCGAAAATTAGCACAATTGTGCTCTATGGAAAACCCGTGCAGCACGGGTTTTCCGCCCGGCGGTTTTGCCGCCGGGGGTCCGGCGGCAAAACATTGAACATGTTCATTCTTCCGTCCGGTTTCCAGATGGAATATGAAAAACTCAATGAGAGGGGGGAGGGCTGTTCTCCGCTCAGCGCGGATAAAAGCCGTCCCCCCCCGCGGTATTTGTCCACTGCCGTGGATGAACCTCTGTATAGCATATAGCTATGCCCCTGACCAGATCCATGTGTTACATGGAACAGTGATTGAGTTGAATCAGGTTCCACAACAGATTACAGCCAATGGCTTGGGTTTAAACAGTGGGATATTCAGTTATTAGACTGTTGTCAGACCCTTTGAAAAAAAATGGATTGCTCAAAGCAGACAAATCCTTCACATACAAATTTTTGGCCTTACTCCATCATTATGCCTATTTGGGCAATTTTTTTGGGGGGTCGGGGAATCCCAATAAGAAGAAATCAGACAAACATCCATCAACTGTGATAAAAGAAAGAGTCAAGAAGCAGGGTCAGACTACAGGAATGTAAACCAGGCTAACACTCACCATCTCCTTTGGTAAAGTCAAAGAATGAAGCATAATAGGCTCGACCACTGAACTCTTCTGCTTTGTCAATTAAAGTCTCTTTGATGGCTTTATAACTACATAACACGATAACTGGTTGGCTCCCTTCATAAACTGTAAAGATGTCACCATATTTTTTTGACAGCTAAAAGAGAAAACAAAAAATGAATTCGACATAACATCATCTGATTCTATACTTGACAGTAATTTTATAGTCCAGAGAAAGTATCACCTTGCATGTTCTATACTATAGACTATAAAAAGCACCTCTATTAGTTACTTCACACTTCTCATTCAGTAGACTATAATATAGTTTTGTTGTATGTGTAGTTTTAAATTTTTAGGACCACCCATTGGACTCTCAAGACCAGAATAAGCAAAGATTTGAACGAATAAAATGCAAGCTATATAGGATATTTTCTACAAAGCTCTCTACATTCCAAAAAGGGTCCACAGCCAAGAGGTCGCTCCATGTGATTTGGTCTGGACATTTCTAAGGAAGGAAGGTTTGTCCCTAAAGAAAACATTGACTCATTTGTTTTGATTGGCTGATTTAAAACCAGTCAGATGTATTCTAGTTGAAGACTCCTCGGTATGGTGAAATCATCTGCATCACACATTCAAAGTCTTTTTTGAACAAAGGGTCTTTCCAAATTGTGTTAAAGATAGATTGTCTGGACGGCGGCATACTCCGGACGCTCTGGAGATTTCCCTTTGTTCCCCTGCTGCATCTAGCCTATTTGGGGTATTGCCTATCCTACCTTCTCATGGGCCTTACAATACCAGTGCTGGCCTCCCTCGTTGCCTTTTCTACTGCCATACCTATTCCTTATTCCACGTATACTATATTCAGATGCCCTTTGACAAAGGCTTCGGACAAAACATCATTTTTTCTTATGGCATCAATCATATCAATTTAACATTTGTCACAAAATTGCTCTTTGCTTACAGCCAATGTTGTATAAAATTACTCTCCAATACTGTTTGCTGATGACAGGAGAAATGAGCTGTCTCCTGCTGGGTATTGGTTTATGAATACAATTGGGGAGGGTCAAAATGATTTAGCTGATTGCAAGAAAGATATGGTGTCTTCGTATGGTGGGAATGGGACATCTAGGGTACCAAGATTGGTATAAAAATCTCCAGGGTCCAATGACCTGTGTGGTGGTCACATGATAAGGGACTGCTGTGGGGGGTGATACTGGAGAAGTTCTGCTTCTCCATACACTACTGTTACCTGGTTACCAAGAGTCACATGACCTGTGTGGTGGTCACATGATAAGAGGCTGTTGGAGGTCGTAATACTGGAGAAGTTCTGCTTCTCCATACACTACTGTTACCTGGTTACCAAGAGTCACATGACCTGTGTGGTGGTCACATAAGACACTGATGGAAGTGGTAATACTGGAGAAGTTCCGCTCCCCCATACACTACTGTTACCTGGATACCACAGTCACAAGACTGTTTTGTCAAAACCAGATACTCTATGGGAGCCATTACCCATCCAGATATGAGCCTACTGCATTGGTATAAAAGAGGTACAGGAGCAGAATTTTTAATAAATGTATATTAGAAAATTGTATGATATCCTGTTATATACATAATAAAGATATTATACGGTATACAACTTCTTTAAGCTGCTTATTCACTAGGGCACTTGCATTTTTTGGACTGTACTACTAGTTGCATTTGTGAATCCCATTTCAGCTGTAAACATTACCCATGTGCTGCCTTCATGCCCATTTATTGCCTCGTTGTGTGCTATATCTGTGCTTCATGATTTACTCACATCCATTAGCGACTTCACAATATTATTGATGTTCATCTTGTGGAGAGTGCCGATGATGGGGAGAGGAGTTGGTCCTGGAGGCAGCTTGGACCTCTCCAACAATAACTTCATATACTTAGCCAACAAGCTGGTTATGAGAATCACCAAGAGGACTGTAGTTACTGAGTATAAATCCATCCTGTGAACAAAAATTCATGTACAGAATTTTTAAAACGGCTCTTATTTTTTTTTTACAGCCTTCAGATTCAGTAATAATATATAAGATCAGTATAATGGATAGCATGGCTATAACAGCTTCAATTGTACCTACAGGAAATTTACTGTACACATAGCTGCCCTACATATGGACCTCCACCACATTCTTGTTAAGACGACCACAGAGACCCCTACTGTCCAAGGCAAGGTTGTTGTTATTTGTGTTTCCATTTTCCCCAATAATCTCTCCATGATCATTAGGTCATCCTCCTATATTTTTAGAACTGTGTAGTTATAACAACCCTCTGGCCTAGTGTGAGCATCCTCTTTCATTGGGGCTCATAGTAGCTGTATGGCCTGTTGGTATGGTACATACACTCTTGTCTGCCCTGCTCTCTGTTGCAGACAAATGGTTCAAATAAAGATCCAAGTATCTATAACTATCAGTTGCACTGTGGACAGTAATACCTACAGGTCAGCTAACATGGTTCTATTAGACCCCCAGGGACAACATTCTATACCATCCCCATGTGCAGTAGACACCACCACCATATGCAGTAGTCATCCCAGTTAGCAGCTATGCAAAGGGTTCCAAGCAGCTTCCAAGACCCAAGGCATCCAAAATGTCAGTCATACAGAAGTAGCAAAGCTAAACATGACAGATAACACACCCTGATATCATGACGTGGGATGTTTTCCCAGTCTTTGCTTTTTAATGGCTTTTGTTGGGATTTAAAATTAGATAACACAGAAACATGTGATGTCACAGTCAAGTTAAACTCTACTACATTCATATATAATACTCAGATCATTCTTGCCAGCTATCACCCTTACTATTTTATTACCATGTATATACTTGCATGCTAGATTACTGAGGGTATAGTACAGTCATCACAAGGGACATGACTTACAGAGTCACCAGTTTGGGGTAAGCGCACAGTGATGTCACAAGGGGCAGAACAAAGAGAAGGAAAAAGTAATACAAGTTCCACTACTGATGAATTAAGCATAAGACAGTAAAGAAGAGGAAAAGAGGTATAGGTAGTCTGCTGGAGAAAAAGAGAAAGAGAATTTATTCTGGCACAAATGTCCAAGCTGTGGAAAGTAATTATGCCGCTGTTAACAGAGACTGCTAAATTGAAAAAAAAACACTTGCAGCACTGCTTAAAAAACAAGGAAAGTGGATATTCTAAGGTAAGAACCCAGTCGCCCAAAAAAGAGAAAAGGAATTGGGTTCACCAAAACCTAACAGGGCAAAACCAAAAGGGAGATAAACCCTATATACACCCGACTTGGCCTAATAAGCCCTAGAGCCTAGCCACGGAGCAATTGTCCCAAAAAGGGCACCCCCATCAGGAATCTATCCCTTTTACACACTTACCCTATTCGTTTTTAATGTCCCAACATGATTCAAACACGGTTTCCATCTTCTTTTTAAATTTGAAAATTATATTAAAAGTTACGTTTTAGATACATGACCTTTTGCTGTTGGATTTGCAAGAAAAATAACCACAAAAAAGTCCATGGTGTGGTGTATGTCAGTCAAAAGGGGTTGTTCTGCCGATCTAATGTGTGTGTTGTTCTCCTAACTTGCACCCTATGGATGTATTTAAGTAAATTTTTAATGAAGAATGAACTTATCATTGCACTTAGATCCTTATGTATAGTACCTTTGTGAAATATTTAACTTTTATCCCTTCCCAACATTTGATAGAAATTTATGTCATAATGTCCGTACAAAGCTAAGAAGTGGCCTCTCTCGCTGAATATGCTCCATGCGCAGAGGGCGCTGGCTGTTAATTACAGCTGACACCCACCGTTGTAAGCAGGGATCGGAAATGGCTCCAATCCTGGCTGTTTAACACTTTAGACGTCACGACACCAATCTTTTCCTTATCAACCTCCCACCAGTGACAAGATCGTGGGGTGGAAATTTAATATTGATGTCAATGGGGATGTCTAAAAGCCTGATATAAAATATCAAATATTTGTATTTGGTTTTTAATGTGGATAAGCGCCCAAAACCACGTAGAATTGAATGTAAACCGCTAGTTTAAAAACTACCCTAAATCCACATATAAATGAATGAGACTCATTTCTGACTGTAAACTGCTAGTGAAAAACTACAGTATCCTAAATCCACATGCAATAACGCTTAAATTCTCGTTAAAAATCACGTCATCTAACATGGTTTTCAATGGCAGAATCTGGACGTACCCTTAAAGGTGATTTTCATTTATATTATGTAATCGTTGTTTATGATTATTTTAAATCTATGCAAATATATTAAAGTGTACCTCCAGTGATCTACTTAAAAACCTCTTATTAAATGCAGTGTGTAATAGTAAGTCTAAGAGGAAGCTCACTAGCTAATAGTGCTGTGATTACACCAGCACCTGCACTATGAATTCTCATTTTGTACAGACCCTAAAATAAGGACAGCTGTGATACTTGCCCTTTAAATCTGGCTTAATAGGCTATGTTCACACGGCTTAAAATGGGACGTATTTCAGTCCGTAATTACGCGCCATACTGCATGAATTACGTCTGGAATACGTTCCAGTCATTATGGTAATCCTCAGTTCTCATAGAAAACTATGGATTACGTCTCCTCTCCCTGCTCGGCGAATCCACCGCGGGGGGAGATAAGTGACATGTGAATTACCAGCGGCGTATACCTGCCGCTAGTAATGAATGTCTATGGGCCGGCGAGGTGCCGGTCCCCCGCTCCCACCCCGCCCCCGTCCACATGGCATAATTGGGGGGGCGTAATTACGCCCCCTCAAATAAGCCGTGTGAACCCAGCCATAGGCAGACAGGGCACTGTTATCCTGTTTTTTTTGTCCCCAAGTACCGACGTTTGATGCCAAAGAGAAGAAAAATAAGTACAATTTTAAACTTTTCCTCAATTCTTAATACAGCCTGCAAATTGGCAACAAAACATTGCATGCAACAAGCACAATAATGACACAGTTTGAACCTGTAATTGCAAATCTTTAGGTGGACTCTCTCAGCTAAACCTCAGAGTTTAATCCCCTATTGTACAAAACCACTTAGGCCAGCCCAGTTGAGGTGAGCTGGATATAGCCCTGTTTTTGAACTTTGATCTCCTATTACCTGTGGGATTCAAAGTATTAATTACTGTAAGTTTTTACCTAAAGAAGAGGAAACTTTTACCAGCCAGAGCTCCACCCAAACAGGGAAAGAGAAGACACAGCCACTGAAGTGGTCTTTACAAAGGTTTTCCAGGGTGTGACCCTCAGGATTCTCTTTTTAGCTACAAAAGCCTGAAGTACATCACTTACATACTTAAACCGATAAAATATTACAAATGTTAATTAGCGTAATTGTGTAGACAAAATGATACTGGTCGATAAGATTCATTTTTGGCAAATTTTACTTATTTTGTTAGATAATTTTTTATGTAAGGCACATCCAGTGATACTATTGTTAAGCTTTTATTAAAAAAAAATCTGTTTTTGTCCATCTAGTTTCATGTGGTTCAAGTAACTTAATAATAGATTTAAAATATGCAAATGATGTAAATATTCTTTACCTGGAACCAAATCTAGACAGTTTTATGATTTATGTTATCATCCCATAGCAAAATTTATTTTCTTCATAGCAAAGGTTCCACCCCTTCATGCATTTGGCCGTACTCGTACAGTACATCCACATAACGGGAAAGGTACATCAAACGGACTAATGTGCTGAGTCCACTCCATATGCAGCGGGTATTAGCTGTTAATTTCAGCCGGTAACCAGTGATATCAGCAGAGATTGGAGCTGGCTTTGATCTCTGCTGTTAAACAAGCTAAACGACGTGGCATCTAAGTTAGTGAGGAATGGTGCTGTGCATCATTCCTCCCCCTGGTCAGACCCCCCTCAGCGTAATCAAGGGCTGATGATTGGTTGTCTTAGTAGCCGGACGCCTCGTGCAGCTTTTCATAGCTGCCATTTTGGTACACCTATTACACCCCTCCGTATACTTAGGACAAGTGATAGCGCCTTTTAATCGTCAAGTACCCTAATGGAACTGACTGTTAAAGTAAAACAAAAAAGGGTTCAAATCCCCCCTCTTTTGCCATTGTACAAAGTTAAAAGAATAAATTTACACATAATTGATATCATCACATTCATTAAAGTCTGATCTATTAAAATATAACATAGTTTATCCCATAAGGTGAATACTGTAGGATAGGAAGAGACGAATATCCATGGACCTTCCCATCCTTATAATATCAGGCTGCAGCTGTCGATTTTACCTTGGCTGATTATGAAACATAGGGGAAACAGACATTGTTTTTTAAATTAATAATTTGTTCTAATATTTTCAATAAATAATTAAAAAGAAATTGGGTTTTCCCCTGTTTCTCATAACCAGGCCAAAAGGAAAAATAAAAGGAAGAGAAGAACTCGGATCAGAGAAGATGCCACTTGTAAACCACTGACTATAACTGCACTGTAATTACTTATACATCTGCAGAGTGCCCATTTAGAACTGGTGGTCACTATGTGGTGCTCGCATGTGGTCATGGTGTGGCAGTATTAGTCAGTCGTTATGTAGTGCTGTTTTTGGGCTTGAGGGAGGTGGGATTGTGGGATTACTTGACTAACTGAATGATGGTAATACGTATGATATATTTGCTCCATGTATAGGTGTATTATATGATAACTATATCACTAATATTTATTATGAGTATTACACTATCGTATATATACTATATGTGTGGGTTTGAAGAGACAAATATATCAGTGCTGATTTTCATTATACAGTGTACTGCCTTGAAAAATGCTGTGTGAACCCAGCCCAACTGAGCAAAATGTAACACAAAGGACCTTTGCCCCAGATGTTTTCGGACCTTAGCAATGCCCTGGTCAGTAGTGTGTGCGATTAAAAGTCAGTGGTTAGCAATTATGGATCTTGATAGGCCCGCCTAAGTAGATATATTTTTAGGGCATGTGTAAAGGGAACCTGTCACAGATTATGCCACCCTTGCTGAGGGCAGCATAAGCCAGTGACAAACTTACTGTTCCAGCAGTCTGTCCCTTGTTTTGTAAGCTTCAGAACACTCAGGGCGACGTGTATGAATTCTGCCGCTGATAGACCAGTTCTAAATAGCTTTAAGGCAGTACAGACTGCGCCAGAATGTATGAACCAGTTCTTCTTCAGGTCTTACATACAGGCGCAGTCTAGTGCCAATACGACAACTCAGGCTCAGGCTACACCTTTATCTTGGTCTGGCTATTCTAACTATTGGCATTAAAGAATCATAAATGTGTCTAATCCTATGAATGTGGTGCAACGCCCCCAGAACGCCCCAAAACTTTGGTGCACTAAAAAGTGTCTTTGGCGCGGTACCAAGGCACTTATCGTGCCAAAGTTTGGAGTGCACCTATTCATACATCTATAGATCTGGTCTACTACAGCTTTTTGAGGCCAGAATTCTGCTACGTTCATACATGTCGTCCTTAATGCTCAAATCTAGCCACACGCACCTGCTGTTTATTGACAGGTTTCTAACTATTTACTGTAATAGGTAGAATCAGCCATGTGTGGACAGGGATAGCCCAGGTGGGCAGAGCTAACATCCGCTGACTAAAACATTGGACTCATCTTGGCAGAACAGGCTGCAAACTGTCAGATTTGAGCATTAAATGCTGTGACACTGCTGCATCTTACAGAATAAAGGACGCATCACTGGGAACTGTATCTCTGTCACAAGTTTGTATTGTCCTCAGCAAGGGGGTCGTCACCTATGTGACAGGTAGTCTTTAAAACTAGCTATGAGGGCTATGAATTAATCTGATTGTACTGGGTAGCACATTCCAGAAAACTGGTGCAGAACCTACAAAGTCTCGGAGGCGAGTGTGGGAGGTGTGTATAATGGAGGAGTGTAATCTAAGATCACCAGCAGAACATACAGCCCAGGTAGGGTGGTAAACAGAGATGAGAGAGGAGATGTAGAGGGGTGCAGCGCTGTGGAGAGCTTTATGGGGGAAAGTGATTACTTTCTGTTGTATTCTGTGCTGAAAGGAAAACCAGTGCAGTCACTGACACAGGGTAGAGGCATCAATATAGCTGGTGGAAGAAAATTAAAAGGCAACCAAAAAAGAAATGAACCAGCTCACCAAATCCTGGGGCGGCCTCCGCACTTATCCCGGCCAAGGCAAACCGTGTGAATTCACGATGAAGTAGAAGGAATGATACAGCGGTGCCAGAAGGAAAACTTCTTTATTCGAAATCCATAAAAAACTAGCAACCCGATGGCAGCAACAACAAAAACAAACCCTAGAAGGGCCGACGCGCTTCAGGTGATAAAACACCCTTAATCATGGCATACAATGCAGTGTCAACAAGACCCCTTATATACCCTAACATAGACTAAGGTAAGTAAGCTCACCTGCTTGCGCCCGTCTCCCTCGTTCCACAATCGCTACACGGGCTTCCGGAACGCCACCGGAAGTATGTGTGCGGAAACCAAGACAACGGCTTGGACACAACAAACAGTAACCAGGAAGTGATGAAGTCGCTGTCGTAGCAACAGTCAACGTCACCCAGGCAGGTCGCACAGCAGTCCGGCACCTGCAAAGAAAGAAGGGTACCGCGGCAACGGATGGTAAGTTATACAAGGTATGTCGTTTGTCAATTACACAATGCTGTATGGGAGTCATGTATGGGAGTCATGGTGTGGCTTACGTGCGACGTAAGCGAGAAATCATTAAACATGTTAGCGAAGAGCAAAAATAGTTGTCTTTCAAATGAATGAATGAATGAATAAAGTGAAAAATCAAAGCTGTCTAAAAGCGAATTTCGTGAAAAAGTGGATCATCTAAAATTAAAGGGAAAATATATAAGATCGCTCAAGAAATAAATCTCAGCTCTCAGCTCCGTGAGGCATGGAGTATGAATCCAAAAAACTTTTTTATTACGTGTAAAACATTATCTGAAAAAGAGCTCAAACCTTCTAAAAAAATACATAAATAAAATCACTTTCCAAAAATCAAGAACGGAGCAACATCAGGAATTAGGATGTAGAAAATTGCCGGGAAATACAGTAATTCAAATTCTGTAAGCGCTTCTCATTGGTCAGCAGAAACCACCCAATCAGAATAGGAGCGACAGAGACCATTATAACCTATGGAGAAGTATTGACCAATCAAATGCAAAGGCGGGACAGTTCAAAATACAGTAAAAAGGCAGAAAAGAGCTTATTGGTTGAGCTAGCGGGGGCTTGGCAATCCCAGCCAATCAGAATAGGAGCGACAGAGACCATTATAACCTATGGAGAAGTATTGACCAATCAAATGCAAAGGCGGGACAGTTCAAAAGACAGTAAACTTCAGAATAGTGCTGATTGGTTGAACTAGCGGCGGCTTTGCTATCCTGGCCAATCAGAGTGCAAGCTACTTAGTCCCATAGGTAAATAGAGAGATCGGGGCAAAGTAATCTCGGCTCTCGGCGCCGTGCGGCATGGAGTATGATTTAAAAAATCTTTGTTGTTAGGTGTAAACATTATCTGAAAAAGAGCTGAAACCTTCTATAAACATAAATCAATCAAATCCCTAACAACGCGTTTGTCACCGAGACCAACGCTACATCAGGAATTGGGATATAGAGTATTGCCGGGAAATACAGTAATTCAAATTCTGTAAGCTCTTCTCATTGGTCGGCAGAAACCAACCAATCAGAGTAGGAGCGACAGTGAACCATTATAACCTATGGAGAAGTATTGACCAATCAAATGCAAAGGCGGGACAGTTCAAAAGACAGTAAAAAAGGCAGAAAAGAGCTTATTGGTTGAGACAAGGCGGCAGATATGAATCCACCAATCATATGTAGTGCATCTATTTTGAGTGGAGCAAGAAGGGCGCGATAGAAGGGTGCCCTAAAAGTTATTACTGTCTATGGGAAATATTCTAGTACTGTGATTGGTTGGGAGGAAGAGGGGCTCATCCTGCTTAGCCAATCAGCGGGTGAGCTAGATTATCTCATAAAGTTCTATGGGGAAAAGAAATGCAGAGCGAGCTCTGTTTGTGATTGGCTAAGTTAAAAGAGGCACGGTTATTTGGGCCAATGGGAGAGCGAGCGACGCTCTTATGGGTTTTCTAATGCAATCTGTAATAAAACTGTACATGGCAGAAATAAAATGATAAGACTCCCGAAGTTGTACCGATCTCTATATAAAATGAACAATAATATGGGGGTAACGAAAATTTTTTTTTTATTTAATACATTTTTATTTCTTTATTTTCGTTACACCCATACTATTGATCATTGGCTAACGAAATTAAAGAAATAAAAATTTGTTGATTGGAGCGGCCTCCGGGTCCTCCCATTTGCTGCTGCAACACATCCCCTGTCCGGAGTGGCTGGGCGTCTGTCACTCACACAGCTTCCAGCAGAATGACTATCAGGGTGGGGTCGCTGATTAAGCTGCTGCAGAACGTTGCTCCCTGCAGACTGAGCGCCGCCCAACCCTGACACAAAGCCTCAAAAAATTGCACTGTGAAGCAATTAGAAAAAAATCAATAAAAGTAATAACAAGAAGTTATTTGGTGTTGCCAGAATTGTGCCGACTTGTAGACTAAAAATAGCATGTAATTTTTACCACACAGGGTACTCTGTTACAACAATCCCCACCCCCAGTGCATTATGTAGTAAACATAAATGTTACCCTTAAAAAGTACATCCTGTCCTGCAAAAAGCAGGCCCTCATAAGGCTATGGAGTTGGAAAAATAAAAATATATGTGGCTTTGGAAGACGGGAAGGAAAGAACAATTGCAATGGAAACAAAAATCCCTGTGATGGAAAAGGGGTTACCACTGCAATTACTTTTGGTAACATTTTTTATTTGTTTCATCCCTACTTCAAAAAGCCAGAACTGTTTAGTTTTTCGATGGACATAGCTATATGAGTACTTTTTGCAGGACTTTTCGTACTACGGTTTATGACCTTCTTTGTGGGGTACAATAGAAAAAAATGCAATTGCACCGTTGTTTTTGGGTTTTGTTTTTATGGAGTTTAATATGTGGTATAAAGGACATGTTATCCTTATTATGTAGGTCAGTAGGATTCCAGCTTTACCAAATTTATGTGTTTTTTTGATATATTTTATTAATGTTAAAAAATTAAAGCTTAAAAAAATTGCTTTGCATCACCATTTTATTTAACCAATAACTTGTTTTTATTTTTCTGGAGAGGGACCTATATGAGAGATTGTTTTTGTGGCTGTTGCTTTTATTGGTACTGTTGTTTTTTTTTACAGTATTTACCATGTGGGCTAAATAAGGATCTTTTTTAATAGACTGAACCTTACATATGCAACAATAAAAATTATATTCCAAGGTGTGTCAGGAGTTAAGAATGCTTGATGGTCTGTCAGGGCATGATAAAGAATAGAAGATAAGATGCCTAAATCCCGGATGCTCACGTTCAGTCCCAGCGGTCAACCCCTTCACCTCCACTTAAGCTTTGAACGGACATTGTTCACATGACAGGTGCAGCCAGTTACAGGCCACAGTGCTCATGTGCAGGTGACGTTGTGGCCTGTGATTAGCTGCACCTGTCACTTGAACAATGAACATTCACTGCTTACTTCCTAGATGAACGGACCGGCCTCCATGAGTGAATGGGAGCATCCGGGAAGTAAGCATGAGTCTTCTATTTTTTTATTATGCCCCAATGGACCAATGAGCATTCTTAACTCCTGGGACACCCCTTTAACTTTCTTACTATTATATATTTTTTATATTTAAAATGGCAAACGTTTTGAACTTTAAATATTTGTGTTGTTTTTTTTACATTTTTAATATAAAACTATGGCTTGTTCAGAAACAAGTTAACCTTGACTATAGTTGGCAAGTGTAAGTTGGGAGGCGCTTTGAAGCTTAGTGCCTAGTACTCCATGAGTTGTACATACGGCCATGGACAGCATGTTTGAAGAGGGTGGAAAGATGCCAGGAGACAGAGAGAGGTTAAATATTGCAGTTAGGTGAGAGGTGACAGTTGGGAAAATGGACTGGACGAGGTGGGAGTGAATATGGTCAGTAGAGCAGGTGGTGGGGCGAGCAGACGAGAGAAGCCTAGACACTTCTTCTTTTGTCGCTGGGTAAATTTCTAACAGCAACTAGAAAAAGTGTGGGAGGGGATGGAATGAATATTACTTGGAGACTGAAATATGATGCCTTGCCAGATACCATCAATTTTTTTCTTTAAAATAAGTGGCCAGGTCTTCACTATTTTATTATTATTATTTATTTTAAAGCGCCATTGATTCCAGGGCGCTGTACATTCGAGGGGGTTACATACATTACATAAGTCAAACGAGTACAGTGATAAGGGATAATGACAATTGGCACGACAGAGGGAGAGAGGACCCTACCCGCGAGGGCTTACAATCTACAAGGAGGGGGAAAGAGACAGGAGGTGAGGGGCAGACATGTCTGTGGAGGAAATAGTGACAAGTTTAGTGAAGGTTATAGGCAAGCCTGAAGAAATGGGTTTTCAGGTTGCTTTTGAAGCTGGTGAAAGTGGAGGAGAGTCTGATGTGTTGGGCAGTGAGTTCCAGAGTGTGGGTGAAGCACGGGAGAAGTCTTGGAGACGGTTGTGTGAGGAGCTGATAAGGGGAGAGCAGAGAAAAGGTCCTGTGAGGAGCGGAGAGTGCGTGGGGGGAGATATATTTGGAAATTAGGGCAGAGATGTATGGAGGGGAGAGGTCATGGAGAGCCTTGTAGGTCATGGTTAGTAGCTTGAAATGATTTCGCTGGGCAATGGGAAGCCAGTGAAGGGATTGGCAGAGGGGAGAGGCAGAGGAGTAGCGAGGAGAGAGGTGGAAAAGACGGGCAGCAGAGTTAAGGATGGATTGGAGGGGAGCGGGGGTGCTAGCTGGGAGGCCACTGAGAAGGATGTTTCAGTAGTCTAGGCGGGAGATGACAAGGGCATGGACCAGCATTTTTGTAGTGTCATAGCCGAGGAACGAGCGGATGCGAGAGATGTTTTTCAGGTGGAGGCGGCAGGCAGAGGTGAGGGTTTGGATGTGTGGTTTGAAAGATAAAGCAGAGTCTAGGATTACCCCAAGACAGCGGACTTGTGGGACCGGTGAAAGTGTAGAGCCGTTGACTGTAATAGAGAGATCAGGGGCAGGGGTAGAGTTGGTGGAAAGATGATGAGTTCTGTTTTCTCCACATTTAGTTTTAGGAGACGTGATGAGAAGAAGGAGGAAATGGAGGACAGACAGTCAGGGATCCGGGAGAGTAGAGAAGTGACATCTGGGCCAGAGATGTAGAGTTGGGTATCATCAGCATACAGGTGGTAATGAAAGCCATGTGAAGCTATGAGCTGACCGAGGCCAAGGGTGTAGATAGAGAAGAGTAATGGGACCAGGACTGACCCTTGGGGGACACCAACAGAGAGTGGCCGGGGGGAGGAGGTGGAGCAAGAATGAGAGACGCTGAAAGTCCGATCAGTGAGGTACGAGGAGATCCAGGAAAGAGCCAAGTCCGTGATGCCGAGGGAGGAGAGGATTTGTAGCAGGAGGGAATGGTCGACAGTGTCAAAGGCAGAGGACAGGTCCAAGAGGAGGAGCACAGAGTAGTGGCATGAGGCTTTAGCAGTTACTAGATCATTAGTGACTTTGGTTAGGGCGGTTTCGGTAGAGTGGTGGGGTCGAAAACCAGATTGTAGTGGGTCAAGAAGAGAGTTGGAGGAGAGGTGGGAGGACAACTGAAGATAGACGTGCTGCTCGAGGAGTTTGGAAGCAAAAGGGAGCAGTGAGATGGGGCGATAGTTGGACAGAGAAGAGGGGTCAAGGGTTGTTTTTTTTAGGATTGGAGTGATAGTAGCATGTTTAAAGGCAGAAGGGAAGATGCCAGAGGTTACTGATAGGTTGAAGAGATGGGTGAGTGCTGGGATGATAGAAGCACTGAGGTCTGACTAACCTTCACTACAAAGGTTACCTAGGGACACTTGAGCTTTAGGCCTGAGGAGGGAGTGGAAAGTATCAGTTGAGATGAGGGAGGTGAAATATTCTTGTCTGGCGCAGTGAAGGGCAGTGTGGTAAGTCCTGAGCATGGACTTGTAGTGATGAAAGTCTGCAGGTAGCTTTGATTTTCTCTACAGACGTTCAGCACACCTGGAACATCGGTGCTGAAGGCGAGTTTGAAGCCTGTGCCAAGTTGCTGAGTGTTCATGGTGTGGGGATTTCTGCATGTGTTATAGACAGTTCTGTCCAGGGAAGCCTGAGAATTGTTGATATCAAAGGAGATAAGGTTTTGAGAGTTAAGAACATTAGAAATTGAGCAGAGCCAAGAAAACAAGACAGTTCAAGCATGTTCCCATCCTTGTGGGTGGGAGAATCTGTAAGAGGCCAAAAGATGAGGTTATACAAAGAAGCTGAGAGGCAGAAGGAGATATGGGGTCATCAATGGAGTCACTGAAATCACCCATGAAAAGAGTGGGTAATTCAGTAAAGAAGAAGTAAGGAAGCCAGGCAGCAAAATGAGTGAGAAAATGACTGGGTGATCCTGGGGATTGGTATACAACCACCACTCTTAGAGAAAACAGCCAGAAGAGTCCTTAAAAGAGGGGACTAGGGGACTTCCGGTTCTGGCGCCACCCTGGAGAGATGCACCTAAGTGAGCTCCAGCGTGGCAGGCGACAACGGTCAATTTATACCAGCCAGGAATACCGCTGACCGCCTTAAGGCAAACATATTTTTCTCCCACTCACCGGAGGTGCTGCTGGAGAGGCGCAGGAGCGCAGCCGTGAATCGGGGCACCGGCAGACATGCCGAAGAGGATGGCGGCAAGACCGAGGCACCGGACGCACGGGGAGCGCCGAACACTGCAGGAGACACTGCCCGGCATCATCCGCATAAGCAGGCAAGCGTGCGGGCAGGTCAGCGGAGCGGAGCGGCGCGCCCGGCCCTCCCCTCAATCCTCACGTGTCCTCCCAAGCGAGCGTCCATCAGGCAACACAAGGCAGGACGCAGCCACTACAGGCTAATACTGCTAACCGCATTAGAGACCCCCAGCCGGAGCCGAGTGTGGAGACTCCCAATACCAGCCCTATAAAAGGAGGCGATCGCTCCATGCTAAATAAAAAGTTGCAGGCACTCATACCTCTAAACTGGAGAAGCTCCTCAACTGCCAGAATCTGGCCCCGGTTCCTATGTGTGTGGGGACACCAATATTAGCCACATAAAAGGAGGCAATCCCCCCTATTCAAATAGCAGGCAACAATCATTCACCACTCTGTGCTGTAGTTGCTCCTCAGCTGCCACAACTGCCCCAATTGCTATTTAGCACCACAGCTGCTGTCCGGCTCTGCATATACGCCCTTACAGGGGTCCCTGTCATCACAGATATAATACCAACCAGGTTATATCACTAATACTGGGATAACACCCCAGGAACACTTGTGCTGCAAGCTTAAAATCAACCAATAAAGGAGAAGTGCTGGGACAGAGCTGCATCAGTTTTGCTTCACAGCACCCTATACCTTCCCACTACAAGAACTGTGCTTCTTAATAGTGCATGGAAAAATGTCTATACAAAATGGGACGTGCTAAAGCTACTAAACAGCTCGGAAAAGGGGATAGGTCCCAGACATCCCCTCCCCAAGATACCTCAGAGCAGGACATTCTGGAGGAATATAACACTACATCAGATTGCGATATCCCAACGCCACCACCTCAGGACACTGACCCAGTCCTGTCGGTTGTAGTTCCTATGGACTCCCACCAACTCAAACGTACAGGGGTGCCACAAACACAGCAGGACTTCCCTGGTTCCAATTTAAAGGCCCTAGCAGCGGAGGTGGCAAGAAGAATTTCAGCTGATATACAGACCTCCCTTGCCGCTACGGTAGAACAAATGTTTACCCAAGTCAAATTCGACTTACAGGTGCATACAAGACGCTTAGATGATCACGATATGCAGATACAGGAGCTGAGGGTCAAAGCCGACAGAACGCGTGCACAACTTCTAGATATTACCCAAGAGAACGAACGACTGACTAATAAACTAGAGGACTTAGAGAACCTTTCCAGGAGGAACAATTTGTGAGTAGTTGGCATTTCGGAGGCAATCCCTGCCAGAGACTTAGTGGATTTGTGTGAACGAGATCTACCGAGGCCCTCGGTCTTAGGGGGCCCTGTAAAGTGGAGAGAGCCCACCTCCTTGGCCCAGACCTTCGCAGTGGAGTTAAAAAACAGAAAGACTCTGACATTCCAGAACCATTGAAGGAAAGACCTCGCCAGGTCATTGTGAAATATTTAGATTTCACTGATAAAACTGCAATCCTTAGGGCCTTCAAAAGATTTAAGAGAGATCTCACTTTCAAAGGCCGGAGAGTTCTGATCTTTGAAGACTTCTCTGCTGATGTGGTTAAGAAGCGTAGGGCCTTTTCTCCCATCTGTTCAGCATTGTTCCACAACCAAGTGAAATTTGCCCTGCTATACCCAGCAATTTTGAAAGTCTTTCAAAAGAATGGGAACATATCAACTTTCATGTCACCGGTGGAGGCAAAGGTTCTCTTTGATAGACTGAAAACCACGAAACCCAAGCCACCTTAACCAACCTCCGTCGTACGGTCATCACCCACCAGATTCCAGCTCCTAGTCGAAGATAATTCCGAGTCGGAGGAAGATGAGGCCCATGCAGCCCAAGCCATGACCCTGAGAGAACAAAGAAAACGCTCTGCTTCTAAATTAGGGGACTGAAGCTGTGGTCATCCCCTGCTTTTGTGAGGCTTAGAAATAAGCCACGCTTATTCAATAGCTCTGTCTGGGCTATTTTAAGGACACTTTCTTGTATGGTTTATTTTGCATAGGTATGTTAACCTCTTCTCTTTTTCGCCCGCCGTGCGGGAGACATGTGATATTTAATTACGAATTTCTCTAGATGGAAAAAAGCGAAGTCCTATGGCACTTTCTACTGAGGGAGGAATATTTTACCCTTTTTCCTCCCTCGGAGTGTTCCTGGTCCAAGGACCGACAGTTCGAGATGTTAATGGTTAATGTTTTTGTTAGTTTTTCTGCCGGAGGCTGCTATGTCTTACTCGTCTACTACATCGGTTATGAAGATAATAACCTGGAACGTTAAAGGCCTACGTTCCCCTGGCAAACGTATGATGATATTTAGACACCTGAAGAGATTGAAGGCAGACATTGCCATCCTGCAGGAATCCCACTTATCTAAAGACATTTTTGTACGTATGCAGCGACTGTGGGTAGGGCAGGTGTTTGGTTCCCCGGCGATAAATAACAAAGCGGGAGTACTGATATTGATCGGGAGAGGTTGTGGGTGTCAGGTCATACATCACGAGAATGACTAGGAGGGAAGATGGGTCAATGTTAGGCTCCAATGGGGGGGGGGGCGACTCCTATCTATCCATAATGTCTACGGCCTGAACTCAAACAGCTCCTCCAGGTTTGATTCTCTTGCACCTCGGATTCTAAGGGCTTCCTCTGACCGTATGATTATAGGGGGAGACTTTAACGCAGTCATGTCCCAGATAGAAGACAGAAGAAGTGAAACAACCCGCGCTCGTCGCCCTACAACGAGGTCATCACCCCTTTCCTCTCTCATTGAAAAACTAGGTGTCTATGACCCCTGGCGCATCCTGAACCCAGATGGGAGAGAATATACCCATTACTCTCACCCCCCACAGCTCCTGGTCCAGGATAGATTATATATTCACCACACAAAACTTGCTTCCAAGGATAGAAGACGTAGTGAGTGGAGATCTGGTCATCTCTGACCACTCGCTGGTTTGTCTGACTTTTCGAGAGTCAATTCAGTGGGGAACGGAATATATCTGGAGAGTTCCGTCCTTTCTGACTAGAGATGAAGACTTTCTGGTCACTTTGCAGGGGTGGTGGTTGGAATTCCAATCTGATAACAAAACGCATCAGGAATCGCCCCAGTTGTTTTGGGACACGGCAAAAGCTGTGTTACGAGGAAATGTAATCTCATATATCTCAGGTTTCAGGAGAAAGGTACAGGAGAAACTTGACTCTCTGGGTGACAGACTTAGGGAAAAATATAACACTTTCGTATCAACTCCCTCAGAACAGCACAAACATAACTGGGTGATAGCCAGGAAGGAGTATGAAAAAGGATGGAAAAAGGGGAGCAACTTAGAAAATCCCAATCTGATGCACAATTTTTCCGCTTTGGCAACAAGCCAGGCAAGTTGCTAGCGAGATTAGCCAGAGGTCCCTGTCCGACTGTCTCGATACCAGCACTCAAAACACCGGAGGGGGTAGTCAAGAAAAAAGAGGAGGAGGTCTTGGGAATTTTGCGCTCCTTTTACCATAAACTCTATGCTGATGAACATCTTGATGACCAGCGCTCAAGGGAATGGTTAAATCAAATTGATTTACCAGGACTTTCAGCAGAGGAGGTGGCAGTCCTGAGTGCCCCGATAGAGCTCGTGGAGCTAGAGACAGTGATCTCGAAGCTGCAGAACAACAAAGCACCGGGCCCAGACGGCTTTACTGGTGAGTTCTTTAAGTCAGTAAAGTCGCAAATAGCCCCCACCCTACAATCCCTGTTCTATACGTACTTTTCTGGGTCGGTCATCCCAAAATCAATGAACACCGCTCATATCAAAATCTTGCCCAAGGAAGGCAAATACCCACACCAACCCTCCTCCTATAGGCCTATCTCGCTGATAAATCTTGAAGTCAAACTACTAGCAAAGGTTATGGCGGACCGCCTAGCCCCGTATATTCCGAAGTTAATAGGACCACACCAGGTGGGTTTTGTCCAGGGGAGATCAGCAGTCATGAATGTGAGGAAAGTACTTTTGGTGCCAGACGTAGTCAGGAGGAACCCCCAGATCCACGCTACATCAGCTTTAATTACCGTTGATACGGAAAAAGATTTTGATAGTGTGGACTGGGGATGGCTGAATCTGGTCCTGGACAAGATTGGCCTGCAAGGTCCGTATAGAACCTTTTTGTCAGCATCATACCAGTCACCGGAAGCAAGAATATGCCTGCCGGGTTTCCTCTCACAACCTTTCCCCTTGGCATGAGGAACTAGGCAGGGTTGCCCCCTGTCTCCCTACCTATTTAACCTGGCCATTGAGCCCCTAGCTAAATTTTTAATCTCGTCTGACACATTCGAGGGTATCAAGGTTAGAAATCAGGAATTGAAACTATCACTTTTTGCTGACGACATCATGTTTTTTCTAGAGCACCCGTAAAGGGACACTTCTGGCTTGCTCCATCAGTTGCGAGTCTTTAGAGAGTGTTCGGGTTTCAAGGTAAATGAAACTAAGTCAGAGATTCTAACTCTTCTTTCTAATAATCCCCTGTGGGCCACAAATACGAGCTACCCCTTATCTGTAGCAAAAAACTAGGAATATCTAGGAATTCTTATAGGTAAGTCCCCAGAATCCCTCTACCATCTGAATTATCCCCCCCTTAGATTGAAGATCATCAGAGAACTGCACAGATGGTCCAACCTTCCCCTCTCGCTGTTGGCAAGATGCCATCTAATACGCATGATCAGCTTCCCCAGACTTTTGTATCCTCTGCAGACAATCCCCCTTTTATTGAAACACTCAGACCTAAAAATATTATTATCTAACTTCTCCAGATTTATATGGGCGTCCAAAAAGGCCGAGGATTGCTATGTCGAAACTTATGCTACACAGGAAGTGTGGAGGTGTAAACCTACCAGACATCCGAAAGTACAACCTTGCTTGCCTCTTTAGACACTACAGTGACTGGGTGAAGCAGACGTCCCATTACTCGAACCTTACCTTAGAAGCCTGCCTAGCAGTGCCATGGGACCTTACGGCCCTATTACACACCAGATATATGGATATTCCAAAGAATATTAAGTCCTGTGTATTGATGAGGGACACCATAGCAGCCTGGAGGGTGTGCCGGAAATTATTCAATCTACCGATGATTTTGAGTAAGCACATGCCCATTTCGGGCCATCCAGAGTTTCGGCAAGGGGTGGGGAGTGCACATCTTGATATTTGGCGGGCAAGAGGCATTGTCAATCTGGGGACTCTTTTGAGCAAGCAAGGGGGCAATAATCGCAGGTTCATGTCAATTCAGGAACCACAAGGAACCTATCAGATCCCTGACTCCCATTTCCTAACCTATGGTCAAGTCATGAGCTTTTTTAAAATTAGAGTTCTCTGCTTAGATATGGAAGTTTCACCTAATCTGTTTGATAAGGTCCGGGGTTCTACTTCAAGTCTCCATTCCCTATCAAGCATATATAGTAAACTGAGGGAGGTAAATATACAAAGTTGGGAGAGTAGGCTATTCTCAACTTGGGAGAAAACTTTTCCAGATCTTGAAATGCCGCTGTCTATCCTAGAAGGCTGGAACCGCACTTGTAAAGCGGTCATAAATGAAAAATGGCAGGAATCGCACTTTAAATTTATACATAAAGCCATTTTTGGGTTTAACATACCCCCCCACACCTCCTGGCTCCCAATCGTATATTGGCCTGTCCTAAATATGACGAACCTAAAACTGATATGATACATAGCATGTGGTTTTGCCCCAAGTCTAAAATGTTCTGGAATTCTCTGGTCGCAACCTTGAATAACTCAGGAGAATTTGCACCCCCCCCCCCCCCCCGCACCCAAGGCCCTATTATTCCATGACCTCCCGGAAGGCTCAGAGCACTGCTAATGCAGATCATTTTACAGGCCAAAAAGGGTTCTCTAGCCAAGGGCTGAGCGAGAAACCCACTGGGGGAATCCACCTAAGTAAAAATTATCTCTTCATAGACGGTATAGACGAAGTTCACAAGTTACCGCCCAAAAGAGATTTTTCACTCGGGGGGACCCCTTTATAAAGATTTCAATAAAAGAGATTAGACCCTGGGACCCCATTTAAAATGACCACATGGAATCTAGAAGGGGAATTGAATGACACGCTGGGGATGCTTAAAGTTTAGTGCTTAAAGTCTAATGCTGGGAACCACATTCTGGAAGGCCCTGGGGAACCATAGGGGTAGGCCATTTATATTTTATATGACGGACCAGACTTGCATGATTGATGTATACTTTATTCTGAGGCACAAACACTGAGTCTTTGACGGAAAGGTTCTTTATGCCACTTATGTTACATTATTGTTTGGTTAATGTATTGATTTTCTATTCTTTTGTTCTGGTTCCCATGTTTGTTCACGGAGCCTAAATGGACATATCACGTTGCTCTCATAGATCGGTGGGATACCAACTGTTATGCAGCTAGCCTACTTCGCTTTGCTGCGAAGGTTCTGTAGAACTTTGTGGCCTCGAGATTTTAACGTCATGATAAATCTTATCAGGCACCAATATGTTGTTTTATAGATGTTTCCCTGTATCATTGAAACTGAGCAATGTACTTTCACTTGTTTTATCTTTCTTCTTATTTTTAAAATAATAAAAATATATAAAAAAAAAAAAAAAAGAATGGACTATGAGGGAACGTGTAAATGGAATTACTTAATGAATGTGGTGTGAAGAAAGAGTATGCCAACTCCTCCACCCTGCCTGTTCTCAGGTCTGAGGGTGTGGGTGAAGTGTAAGCCACCATAGGTGAGAGCAGCAGGGGAAGCAGAGTCATATTATTGGAGCCATGTTTCTGTAAGGGCCATCAAGGGAGTTTGAAAGAAATAGCAGTGAGTTTGTTACAGACAGATCGAGAGTTCCAGAGCGCACAAGGGGCAGAGAAAAATGTAAAATTAACATTCAGCAGAATAGCAGGGTTTCTGTGTAAGGCACAAAAGAAGGTGACATTGGAAGTAAAATAAAGTGGGCCAGGGTTAGGAGAGATGTCCCCTGCATTGAGAAGACAGGGAATAAACAATGGCACCAGAAGTTTCAGTGACTTACACAAGTGTTTTTTTTGTCACATCATGGAAGCAGATCGGTCGGGTGTTTAAAGAAAGTAAATAGTCCAATGGAGGTAAACATGGTTGAGTGAAGGAGAGAGAGGCTAATGTGCATAGAATTCTCTGGGGGCATGACCGGCTAATAGGATAGGACACAAATAACTGGAAGACAGATTGAGCAGCGAATGTGATAAGTAGCATGTACCATAGAAATTTGGAGAATGTTCACTAAAATGAGTAAAGTTACAATAAGACAACATGCAGGGAAAGGCACGTGGAATGCACATGTTACATATAATTTGCTGCAAACATAAACAAAGTGCAATCAATGGATCAGTGGTTCAATAGAGATAAATATCAAGACAGAATGCAACATATACATATAGTTGTTGTGCTGGACTTTGTGGTTCAATAGATGTGACACATTCTCAGAATATGGCACTTTAAATATGGCAAGAAATATGTATTTTTCTAAACAACAACATCTGTTCATATAGATAGTTCTTTGGATTATTTCCCAGCAAAAGCAACATTCACCTACAACCCTTTTTAATTGGGAAAAAAGGCTTTAAAAAAGCTTCTCAGAGCTAAAAACATTGTTTGTTCATGGGAAAAATAATGCACATGAATGTCACCAAAGATTTTTTGGAGTGCTGAATGTACTTTTATTTTATTTTATATTTTTGCCCCCTTCAAAGTTGCATTGTGGCACCCACCTTTCCCTGTTTTCCCTTGGAGACCTGTTTTAAATTTGGGGCTCTTACAGTTTAGCAAAGTTTTGTCATTTCCAAAACCATATTAATTAAGAAACCTTTTAAACTATACAACTTGACCTTTAGATGATTAGGAAAAAAAATCATCTAAAACAAGCAGGGGAAAAAAACAATCAAAATAGAAAGGTTGCCCAGGGGGCCCCAAATTTTCCAATAACAAAAAAAAACAAAAATTACATCACATAAAACAAACAAAAATTTTTTTCACAAATCAAAAGGTAGTTACCTCTACAACAAATTACCAAATCCTCTTTAATCTCATCCCCCTTTAAATCTCTCAAATAAAATTTACTTTTACTAATTCAAATTATTTCTAAAAAAAATGGGAAATAAAAATTTTTCCCAAAAAAAAAACCATTCCAACTAAATATTCCCGTCCACTTTATTTTAAAAACTGTAATTATTGTGAATAATAAGGGTTGGAGTGGGGGGTGCAAGAACAAGCAAAGCACTTGCTTGGGAAACTATAGGCCCCCCAAAAATAAAATTTTAAGAAAATTTAAAACAAAAAAAAAATTTAAGTTTATCAAGAGATTAAAATCTTCTTAAAAAGAGCCCCTAAATCCAATTTTAAGAAAAAACCCTTATTGCCCCCTTTTAGCATTTTTTCCTTAGTCATTCAAACATAATATATACAACGGGTTTTTTATCACAGAAATTTTTCACCCCCCAATAAAAATGAGAAAAAGAAAAAAACCTCCTGGAGGGATAATAACATAATAAAAATAATACAAAACAAAATAATTAAACACATATTTAAATAAAAGTTTTTTATTTACAAAATAAGAACTAATATTGATATAAAGAAGTCATGTCTAATGTTAAGTTCGTCTGGAACGCAAGTGCCCAAACAGAAAATCTTAGACATTCGTGACTTACGAGTAAATCTTATCCTCTCTCCGACGGGACAATTTTTTCTATGCCTACAAACGACAAGGAAGAAGTATCCCCGGAATGAAGTTCCAAAAAATGGTGACAGGCCAAAGATAACATCAGATAAATGACATCTGATTCTTATTTTTAAAGGGACCGCGTATTGTGCAAAGCATTTGTCAGAACTTATCATGTACACTCTACATCTGATGAGGGGGCAAAACCCCGAAACGGCTGTATGTTTGATGAGTGATATTGGCTTGGCTAATATTCCTTTTTGCTTCTCAAAGATTCAGTGAATCAGAAGTAAATTGAGGATTTACTACATCCAATAGAGGGCGCAATGAGCTTCCCAGCTCCTTTCCCATAATGCCTTGTGATATGTAGATGCTTAGTAGAGGGCTAAAAGGCAATCTAACTCTACACCAGTGTTTCTCAACTCCAGTCCCCAGGATCCACCAACAGGTCATGTTTTCTGGCGTTCATTGGCATTGCACAGGTGATTTCATTATGCTGCACAGGTGATTTAATTATTGTCAGTGCACTCTGTGGGAGATCCTGGAAACATGACCTGTTGGTGAGTCTTGAGGACAGGAGTTGAGAAACACTGCTCTACACGCCTTAACTGGTGCTCTCCTCAAGGAGGGATGTTTCCCTTTCTCAGCCACTCATTGCCTCCCACTCAGTCAAGCCAGTATCGCTCTGCTCTACACTGATGAGGGCAAAACCCCCAAACAGTGTAATTAGATGAGGGGATAAGGCTTGGCTAATATTCCTTTTTGCTTCTCAAAGATTCAGTGAATCAGAAGTAAATTGAGGATTTGTTATATCCACTAGAGGGTGCAGTGAGCTTCCCAGCTCCTTTCCCATAATGCCTTGTGACACTCTACATCTAGTATTACAATGGTTTAATATGATAAGCATTCCCATTAGAATATGATAGTAGTGAATATGATACATATGATTACACTGGGGAAGAGAAAAAAAACTGCTATCTAGAAATTGTGACCTTATTCTGGATATTTGAGTGATTCCGAGTCCGAAAATCCCACCATTGTGTTCTAGCAGTTATAGTTTCTGAGATGTTGATGACAGGATTCTACATTGTTCTTGTGATTCATTTGTGTATAAATCTGTAGTGCAGATAAAATAGAATTGTTTTTAAATTTGTGACATTCTTGTTTTTTTTGCATGTTTTTTTTTAAAATCTAAAAATTTTATGTATTTTCTGTTTCACAACATTTCTTTAATACAATATTGGATGGACTTTTTAAGCATATATGTAGGTAAGGTAGCAATCCCGGATCTCCAAAACTGACCCATAGGGGAAAATGGTATTTTAATAAAAAATCAAAATTACACCCCAAACCCTATAAAAAATGGTTTTAGCTTTTTAATTTTAAAAGCACCAAAAAATGAGTTTTCCCCCTTGTGTTATCAGAATAATAGGTAGCAGTGGGGAAAATAAATTTTTGACACACTGGTGATTTTGCAAGGGTTTTTCCAACCTACAAAGAAGGAGAGGTTGAAATTTTTTCATGGTTCACTTCAACTGTGAAAGACAGAATTTAAAAAAAAACCAAAAATTACATTGCTGTTTTGAAAAAAAATAATTTCATTTTTCTGAAAAAGGTTGATACAATAGAAAAAAAATTAATTTTTTGGTGCAGAAAATGTTTGCAATTGGGGTAGAGTTTTAGTTCTTGGCCCAATTTTGCAACACTGCATGGGGTTTTTTGGGCCCCCTCCATCAGATCCTTCCCAGATTTTTCAGGTTTTTCAGGGCTGGGGGGGGGGGGGCTACATTTTGAGTTTTATCCCCTCCCAAAGATTTTTCAATTGGGTTCATTTCTGGAGACTGGTTAGCCCACTAAAACCAAAAAAAGTTTTTTGGACCCTTTTTAGTTTGGTGTTTGTTTCGGGTCACGTCTGCGGAAAACCCTTCCCCTTTTTTCTATAGAAATGCTCCCCTATTTTATTAGCCCCCTTATATACCTATAACAAAGAGAATATGTAAATATGGGGGAAATAAAAATTTTTTCTTATTAGAAAATAAATAAAATAAATTTTAAAATGTTTAAAATGCCCCATAATGGGAAGGTTTTCTATACAAAAGAAAATGAAAAAAAATAATAAAAAAATGAAACATATGATCTACCGCCCTTAGTAAAATCGTAGCGGGGTACCAATCATATCGTTAGAGGTGGAGATGAGACATGTACCCCCAACGTACAATGCAATGCGTTTGGGACGTGTTTCTCATCCCCCCCTTGATGCATGTTAAGCCAATCCAACTGCTAGCCACACAGTAAGTCAAATAAGAAGAGCTGCTGTCACAGCGGTCTTCTCTGCCCCCCCGGTGCAGTTTGAGTCGCCGCGGCCCGTGTATCGGCCCCGGCGCATTTGCTCCCCTGCCCCGCCCAATACCTGACCGCCTCTGCACCCCCGAATTTCCCCTGGGCCGGTGCACGCGTTCCCCCCCTTGGGGTGCGCGTGCAAGGCTCTCTTTATTTAAAGGGGCCCGAGCGCGGCAATTGGGGATTGCAGTGTGAAACCTTTAAGGTTTACCCTTTCCCGGGAAAATCCCCGTGATCTTTAGGCCCTTGCCTATTGTGAAAACGTTTCCTGTCTTTTGATTACCGTGTCCCACCTTTTGCCCCATTCCTTTTGACAGAATCTTTGCCGATGTCCTGTCCCCAAGTCTGTCCCCCTACGAGCCCGCCTTCGTTTTTTGTACACGCTAAAAATGGGCCCCCCAAGCAATCACGTCAAGGGTTTGGACCTGGTGACTCCTGTCCCGCAAGTCCCTCTGCTTTTGGGGGGGTTTGGGGAAAACCGGGACCTATTAGCTGCTCCCTGGGGGGCAACACCGATTGCGGGGGTCCAGTGGATCCACTACTGTTATTTTGACAATGTTAAAAGCTCGGAGGCACAGAGCTTTAAGGGTCCATCGGAGGTTTCCCAGGGCCCCGGATGAACCCTGATTTTTAAAAAAATTTTTAGCAAGAAATTATGGGTTTTTTGGGGTTTTGATCAGAGTGTGATATTAGCACAAATGTCATGGCCATAAAACCTTCCCTTTAGAATAGGAAACCATCGTAATTTTGGGGGTTTTTAATCAGGGACTGCCTGCATATCAACTGTAATAAAATTATTTAATGTATATCATGTAAATTTTTATCTAAAGTATATCATGTAATGTTATCGAGTGTATAAAACTGTAATAAAATTTTTTAATGTTAAAAATTAATTATATCTAATGTATACATGTAATGTATATCGAGTGTTATAAACGTAATAAAATGATTTTAAAATTTTTAAAATAAAAGCAAGATGGATTTTTTGGCTTACTTTGATTGGGTAGAAAGAATAAAATTGTATACATCCTTATCAGAAACTGATAGCAAGAAATTCTATTTAACTAGCCCCTCTGAAAACCTCCACCAATATCAATAACTTTCCAGTTGGGAGTATTCTTATCAAAAAAAATTGCTCTATGTGAATCACATCAAAAAAAATGAACTGAAGTTTTTTCCCGTTTCCCGGTAGTATTTTTGTCATGGTGACACAGGGGCTATCTCGGACCGGGTCGTGCCCTGTCATGCTGTGGCCCCCCGCCCCATACTTAGTAACCCCGGGTCCCGTCTCCACTGCGGCGGTTTGGGGCAGCGGCATCCGCCGGCAGCATCTACAGTACACACCGGTTATTTACTCTTTTCGTCTGGCAACTAACCCGTGTTCATTTTATAAAAAGGGAACTTTTGCCCCTTGCTCCTGGTTTGTTTTCGTTGTTGTTTTTCCCACATAGAGCTTGACCCCCTGGCTGCTTATGGTGCTTAATATGTTGTTAGTGTGCGTTTTACTGGTTACCCGTGTAATCTGCCCCTGCACAAGTTGCTGTTACCTGCATTGAACCCCAAGTCGTATTCCGTCTACGGCTACACTGGGTGTCCTGTTGTCCCTTTCAGCACCCCCCCATCCGTCCTGCACTTCGGCTAAATCTGTGAGTTGCACATCTAGCCCCCAGAGGCCCGAGGATCTACTATACCGTGATCCAGGGTCATGCCAGTAGATCGCCCGGGGTCGTAACAGTATCCAACATTTTCTAAATAGAGTATGGATAGGGGTCTAAAATTAAACGTAACCCATATTCTTTTAAATAATATGCAACAAGGTGATACACAAGATACTTCAACTGAATACAATCCCCAATATAGAAAAATTGTGAACATAATTAAAAAATACTTTCCTTTATTATCAGCATAGGATAGCTTGCAGAAACAGGAATGTGGTCTATTTCTAGGGGACACCCACAATAGGATCTTTTCTTTATCCAAGTGTATTCAATAGTCAGGGAGCTAAATACACAACATTGTAAGTGGAGTATCCCTACAATAGATAGATGGTAACATAAATATATCAAAAACAGTTTTCTATTTCCAAGCGGGTAACACCATATATTTTTAACTACTATTCAGAGTGTTTTTTAAAAAAATAATTTTTAATGACAATGTTAAGTCTATAAACTCATTAAAAATTTTATAGACAGTATGCTCTTCTTGGGAGAATTGGAATCATTTATTAGAGGTAGGGTGGAATAAATCTGCAATGCACCTACCACATTAGCTAAATCTGCCTAGGCCTAGGGCGTATTAGGGGAATACAGTACCATCTTCTCATTAGCTAACCTCCCAAATTCTTAGCTAATTATCAGGAAAAAATTTTTTAGGTGCACTATCGAATGCAGATTAGCCCGAACCATGGGCAGGCTGGTATTACTGAAAAACATAAACTTAAAAAATCTGTGCCAATTTTTTTTTTTTACATTAAATCAAGACCCGATTCCTGATTGTAGATTTCTCAATTCACCCCCTTATATATGATTTTGGGAAGAATTTTTGCTTGCATGCTTTAAAAGGGGTCAGAGGGGAAAACCTTTACAGCAGTTATGCCCCTAGGATTCTTAAAAGATTTTTGTCCCCCAAGACTTGTATAGGGGAGTTTTTATGTGAAGGGAGGGGAGAGGAGGACTGTGAATCCTCTTTTGCCCGGGGAATCGTGTTATCTGTACCAATGGGGTCTCCTTTTCAGTTTGCCCCCGCTTTTTTCTGATAAGAAACACTGCTGAAAAGCTTCTAAACAGAACAGGAAGTGTCAGACGATTATTAGGCTTAGTGGCCAAAGTGAAAACTGCAGGACTTAAGAATTATTAAAAACATACTGAAAGTGAGATAGAAAATTTAAAAAAATAACCAAAAATTTCATAAAAATGTGAGTTAAACAATAAGTCATTTTTTGATGACACATTCCCTTTGACTCTACTCCAAGTAACTTTACACTGTCATAACAGATAGAGCAGGCTGCTATTATTAAAATGAATAAACACTCAAGTCTGAATAGTAGTTAGGAAATATATGGTATTAGTTGCATTCAGGTAAATAGTAAACTGTTTTTGATAAATACACAAAATGGTTCACGAATGTGTCCATTTTTGGATGTGGTCATTCTAGATCCGGCATGTCATTTTCATTACAAATGTATTCCAGTAGGAACGTTTATTAAATTATGAAATCATTCATTAATGGTAATACTAAATTACAGTGTAAATGGATTGTGCCAAATTCCACATACAATATTTAGACTGTAATACAGGCCCTTTTGAAATAAGAATCAAACGTCATTTATTTGATGCCCAAAAACCAACATCACGTGCCAGGCCGACTTACCATTAGACAAGACATCTCACATCAACATTAGTTCTTTATATTGTAACTTTTCTTATATTTTTTGTATTTTAATAAGTTTTTAATGATGTTTTTGGTTATATTAGAGTTGTGTCTCACAGGAGGTGGGGATTCTTTTTCTCAGTTTATTGTCTGTGATTAATAATGTGACTATGCATCAGTAGATGTTTTAGATTAAGAATATCATTGCTATGACTAAGGACGAATGTCTGAAACGTGTTATATAGTTACATAGTTACATAGTTTGTAAAGCCAAAAAAAAGACAGACGTCCATCCAGTTCAGCCTATTGTGCTAAAGTGTTGATTCAGAGAAAGGCTAAAACCCCCAATGAGGTAGAAGCCAATTGTCCTCATTTTAGGGAAAAAAATTCCTTCTCGACTCCAATCTGGCAATCAGAATAAATCCCTGGATCACTGACCCCTCTCCAGAATTCTAGTCACTATAACTTGTTATATTATTACGCCCCAAAAATGCATCCAGACCCTTTTTGAACTCTGTTAGTGAATTCACCATGACCAGTCCCTCTGGCAGAGAATTCCATAGTCTCACTGCTCTTACAGTAAAGAATCCCTTTCTATGTTTATGTAGAAACTTTCTTTCCTCATGACGTAGAGTACGCCCCCTTGTTCTAGATACAGTCCTGGGTATAAATAGATCTTGAGAGAGATCTCTATGTTGTTAGCGGGTAAGCTGTATAGTGTGGATTGCACTGAGAAGATTTTAATGTTTCATAAGGGTAAGTTCACATGACGTATCTTCAGCGGCAAAAGTGTCAGTGCCAAAACAGCAACATCTCTTTGGAGATTTCATGCCGGAATAAACATGGAATTATGATGAGGAAACAACGCTGAATGTTTCAGGCAGATTTTTTGCCTCTTATACTTAGTAACAGTCAGCATGTAAAATGTCCCAAAGAATTGACATGTCAACTTTTATTTAATTTTATTTATATTTTGAAGTAGTTGCTGGAATTTACTATTGCCTAATATATTGTATAATTGGAATACTGTTGAGCAACTTTGTTGCAATTTAGCCAGAGGTTGCATACTCATCCCTTCTGATATAAAACTTGAGTTAGCAACATTAATCTAATGTGGAATGATGTAATAAAACATACTTTTGAATTCAACACATAAAACAGAGAATATTGGAGCACATTTATCAATAGTGTCTAACTGTAAGACAGTTTTAAGTTAGACTATTTTCTACTATTTTATGAGATACGTTTTTTCATGTTGATATATTTTATGCAATGAACTTCCTTTATTTTTATGTACTGTGTTATCGGACATTAGGCTGTTATGCACTATGCTTATGTATCTTGGAAGACAATGTTTCTTATTTTACTTGTTGAATTAAAAGCACAGTTCAGCTGTCATAAAATACACCCTCACCAAGGTCCGTTGATAGAAAAACAAAAAATTTATTGGTCGCAGAATTTGGCACTGCAGCGACAATATGAAAAAATCAAAATTTTTGTATTTTTTATGGTACTAAAACATAACGAAAGCCCTACATACTTGGTATTGCCAGATTTCTTTCGACTGGCAGAATCATTTAAACTGAAGAGTGAACGCCTTAAAAGCAAAACTCCCACAGTACAGCTTTTATCCAGTGTGATCAGTATGTTGAAAAAATCCTCCTGGTTTCTATGGCAAATCGTCAATAGAGCATGAGAGCATTCGAATAGTTCCGGCTTATGGGAAGGTGTGAGCCACTGGGGAAACCCAGTGAGCGGATGCCTTATGCATTTGAAGATGGTCTTGGATGATTTTTTTTCCACATATACCACACTAATCTTGGCATTTCGGGCTAGGTGTTTAATGGTTATGCGGCAATTCAAAATTTCAAAATTTCAACCTCCACTTGCTGGATGGTGTGTTCATCAATAGCAGAGGGGGTCGCCCTGGAATTGGGGCTGTTTGCACCAAAGTCCGACCACATTTGAATTGATGATGCCAATTCTTGACTACATCATATGATGAGGAATCTTCACCATAATCCTCTTACATCTCATGTAACGTCTCCTTCGGTGTGCGGCTTTTCAAGTAAAGTAACTTGATGACTGCTCTGTTTTCCATTTGGTCCATTACCAAACCTCACACCAGTTCAGCACCTGTAAAATCAAGACTGTTATCAGTTCTCAGTTGCAAATTGGCACATAATCTATAAAGACTTATATCATTACACATGTGCAGTTTCAGCCTCCTGTGGTCAGGGGAAATCTTTAATGTACGCCCCTCGTATCATAATGGCTTTCTCTGATTGGTTCATCACTGTTTTTAATGCAATCGGGTCCACGTAGTCCCTTGCTGTGAACACGAACCACTCAGGTTTGAAACATGTAAGCAGGATGCTGCGCACACTTTTTATCTCTTGTTTGTATATGGAAGAATAAAGATTTACTATTTTACACTACGCAGGAACTATCACTTGCAGTTACTGTATCTTTAGCTGGGAACCGGAAGCTGTTCTTTGCGATGGTAAAGAAACCTGGACAGACACCGCATAACTTGAATAAACATTTGAGCGAACCCTCCTTCGTCTCATTTATCTTCAGATATGGACTACACTGTTTCAGTAATGCGTTGTCTCAGGTATTCAGATCCTGTGGGTCCAAGCAGTAGAGTCCTTAGGGGTAAGGCCTTGTGTTTGGCAGAGCAGTCTGGGTAGAGCGCCTGGGGGCTGGGAGTCTTCGTCCATACGTAGTCTTACACTGCTTCCCCCCAGCTGCACATGCTCCTGCTGGTACCATTCTTTTCGGCAGGTTGTTTCTTTCTGTTAACATCTGCTGACATAGTCTATAGCCTGGAGCATTGGTGTCACCTACTCTTGGAGGTGGGTATTGGCCTCACCAACAACACATTTACACTGCTCACTTACAGCTGAGAGAGCTCCATAAAAGACAGTGGCCTAGACCACCCATGAAGGAGCTAGATCTATACAAAGTGGCTGGTGTGGCCCTACGAGAAACATCTAGGCAGGCAGGCTGTAGCCTTCCATTGACCAAGAGCGGCACTGTAGGCAGACAAAGGACTGCAGCCACTTTTGGAGCGAGCTATTTGTTAGTAGTAATGTGGAGCATATCAGATGTAAAATTAATCAAGTATTTTACCACTAGTAACTAAGTGATCTGCAATCTTGAAGTGTTCTGTGCCAGTTTTTGTACTGTAGGAGGAAGATGAAATAAAGTCTTGGGTTATCTGCTTAACTACAGTTAAACACAATCAGCAATCATTCTGGAACTGATTATAAAGGTGAACAGCCTGTAAAAGCCCCTTTAGCTATCTAACAGACCTCTAAAGCCAGGGCCATGGTAGCCATTGGACACAATAGGCACAAGCAAGTGAATGTTTGTCCCAGAATCCAGGGCACGTGTTTTGGTTCTCTGGATATGAACTGCTTGTTTAACTGCTTATTTGTTCTTAGGACTTGCAAACAGTTAAAAACCATTGACGCCCTGCCGTGTGTGGTGTGATGATACGGGTGTGCTTGGGGTGTTAAGAGGCATGGCCTCATGTGGTGTCATGTTTGCGGGTGGCTAGAGCCTTGACTTGGTGTGATGTCATGTAATTCAGTAGGATCTACTGAATGGGGGGTCCATATTGCTGTTAAGATGTCCCTGTCTATGGCAGGCTTCTAAAAAAATAGTGTTCGCTGTCAATATGTCCAACAAGAGTTCTTGTTTTATTATAAATACATCAAAAGTATATAATAAACTACAATGTTGCAATGTTCAGGTCACTCTAAAAGGAAAAATAAACTTTGTAAGTAAGCAACATATACAAGCTGTGTGCTACTGATAAAACACAACAGGGAGTGACTTCACCATCCCCACCAGAGCTCTTGAGCCTGTCAGAGCACAGAGAGGGATATCCTAGGACAGCTTTGTGTACACAAGCAGGAGATAAGAACTGCTCTCGCTCTGAAATGAAGAAAAATCAGAACAGCAATGTATTTGATAATGATCTTTATTTACCTCTACCTACATTTTTAAAGCTAAGCAATGAAATGGGAGTACCGATTTGGGTAAAGGTGTAGTAAAACTGAGGCGCTTACAATTAGATATCATAATAGTAGTTATACAGAGTAGAAATCCCCTAACAGACATTAACTTTCTTGTGGCCAGATATCATATTTAAAGGCTTTTGGGAAGAGAGATTCTCTGCCTGTGTCTCTATAACTTCCTGACCCTGTACTGTGGCTACTTGGTTTTATAACTGGGTGAGGAATAGAATGTTTACCAGAACCATAGGATAAATAGATAAGATATCTCAAAAGAACTCATAAGAGTCCAGTGTTATGCTTCTTGGGACCCAAAATTAAAAGGGTATTACCACAAAGACATTTCATGTCTGGTTTGTCCTGCTTCAGCCTTTATAATGGGGCATGTATGATTTGTTTGAACTGCATAGCATGTGACCCAGCAAGGCTCAACATCATAATGCCTTTTTCTGCAGTGCACTCATACTAGTCAAACAAAGGTCTGCTTATGTAAAGATCTGTGAGTAGCTACAATGTAGCTGAGAGGTTATCACTTCTTCCTTGCAGCATGAGTCCTACGTTCAAATCCTTGCACGTCCCTGATTGAGGTTTGTGTTTTCTTTTTATTTATTTGCACTGTCTGACTAATTACTATGGTGTACAGAGGTGTAGAATGACAGCACCTTGGGTTCAACACTCACTCAGCATTGAGTGTGTGTGATTACTAAGCAGGGAATAGACTGACAGTAGCGGTGATGTGTGAGCATGTACGACCAGGACTGAGGAGCTCTCATCATTGTTCATATCCCCTGGAGATGAGCTGTACGCTATGGATCACTAAGGTAGCAGCAAAAACAAAAATGATACAGAATTTTTAATAAATGGTGATGAATGGTGAAAATTTTTACTATTTAATTTTCAAGCTTTTCACATCAATTTTACCTCATGGTAAAATTCCTTTAAGGTATTAAAAAGAAGATCCAGTTTGTATGGCATTGTACTACAAACATCATACAATAATTCGCAGTAAAGCACAGTTCCTTGTGATATCATGATGTCAAAACTAAATACCTAAACTCCAAACATCTTTATTTTTCTTTCTTTACAGATCAGTAATATTGCCTGAGCAGATCAAAATATATCATATCTAGCGAGACACAAATGACAGCTTATAGTAAATAGGAGCATTTACAAATCACAACATCTTTGGAGCAACATCACTCTCCGTGAGTTCAGTTGGGCAAGTCAGTTTAAAGTTTTGTAGGATTGTGGTGAAAAAGATAAACAGCTTCATTCTGGCCAAACTCTCCTCTGGGCAGATTCTCCTCCCTGGAAAAAATTAAGAATGGTTTAGTTTTATATTCATAAATAGTTATAAGACTAACCTCAGCCCTACAAACTACATTCCCCCCAAGTGTGAAATCACCCGAACACTATAAGTCTTCTATATCCTGCAGTTTGTTGAAGAAAAATAGTCAAATGTGTAAAGTCTCAGTGTTCAGATTTAGTACAGGTAAAGACTCTAGCAAATGAGCTGTTTATCATTAAAAAGAAGAGAAGCACAGAGTCTTTGTTCTCAGACAGAGGTAGTAATTTTAGAAACAGTCGAATGTAATGGCTGATTTTTTTTTTTTTTTTATGGTCCTATTGTTATGAAAAGTGGTCAGGAAAGCAGGGCTAGTCCGCCAACCAAAAAAGGGGATTTAGGATCCCTTGATAATGGTATCAGTCCTATGGGTCAAACTCCCATCTAAAACTTAAATGTGTCATCTAGCTTAGAAAATCTATTTTCAAACATTATTTTAGGGAATTTTCCATTAGTAGAGGGAGGTTAACTGTTCAGATTCCTCATATCGTGACCAGAGAGGAAAACGGTTATGAAAAGCATCTCTTGCTCTGGAGGAACTGTCCTAGCTTCTAATAGATGTCGATTCCTCCACGTCACAGCAAAGAAACTTTTTGTGATCTGCTTCTAACAAGTAGGGACTGTCCGAAGTAAAGAACCTCTTTATTTTCTAAGGTGTTTTTAAGTTTAGCTAACACCTGAAGTCCTAGCAATAGGGTGTTCGCCCCAAAAAGGGCATCCCCATCCAGAATCTCACTAATTGCACTAATTGTGTTATAAGACAAGTAGTTTTTCTTTTCCTCCTTTGTGAGACCTTCCCCCTACACTGGTTACCCTTCTCTCCAAAATTTCTTTTGTCTAGCCAATTTGTCATCACATAGTTTTTTCTTTGGATTCTTCTTTTAGGTTCAACATTAAAGATTAAGTTTTATCTATCCCTATTTGTCCTTTTTTTCCCTCTTAATAATGGCAGATTTCCCAGAGGTCAGTCGGCTTAGTTGAAACACAGGAGACTTGTACTTATCATTGAAAATCATCTATAATCTGTTACTATTAGCCACCTATTTTAAATCCTAAGAGAATTACCTGCTGAGAAAGCTATCATTGTATCATTCTTCTTGAACTGACCACCCTCATCCAAGAAATGGTTCGAATTAAACTTCCAACGAGAAGAAAACTTCTTTGGGTCCGGATGAACAGTGCAGAGTAAAGGGTAAATTTCAGTGCCCTAGGAAATGAAAATAAATCACCAATTGTATCTGTAGAACTTTACGATATCACGACCCTTTCAATATTGTATGACAATCTTTGCTATACAAAAAAAATTAATGCTTTTCCTGATTTTTTAGGTTTTGAGTCCCAGCTTGTCACAGATCACACAATTTTTAAAATTGGTGGAGAAGCCTCAAACAAAGGAGTCAAGATGGGAAGAGCAGAAGCTATGTATTTTTAAGAAGAATGGGTGACTTTGACTAAATGATTACTTTATTGAATGTAAAAATGTCTTCTTAGATATGAGAACTGGGCTATTAGTGAGCAATCTGAGAATCTTTTTGAAGATTGAAAGAAAAGTTCTGTGGAAAAGCATATGTCCGAACAGGAAGTTTGTAAACTATATAAAGACCACGACTTTCTAAAATCTACAACTTTAGAGCAACTAATATGTAGAGATGGGTGAATTTCTCAAAAATTAGATTCTTTGACTTTGCTGAATTTTCCAACAAAATTACTTTCGGTCCGAATTGCTTTGGGACGAATTGCGTTAAAAAACAGCTATTTCCAGGCTGCACAGAGCCTGCAGGGTGCTGTAGAACGTTGTGCCATGCTTAAATATGCAGAGGGAGCTTGGTTTGGTCTTCATACAATGTTGTGTTTTAGTGTGACACGCATATGACTGCTGCTGCTCTTAGAATCGCTTCACTATAAAATTCCCTTGGCACTAAAGAGGGCAAAACTGACCAAAAAACTGAAGCGGGAATGTTGCCTGATAAAGTCAGGCCAGCGAAAGCTGGTAAAAAACAAGCTGAGAGCTCAGGTGGCAACATTTGTGACAGAGTGTGGAGGTGACAGCCACAGCAGCATGAGGTCAGACAGTGGCACAATGACATTCTGGAGGTGGCAAAACAGTAGTAGGCCACAGAGTGGCACAATGACACAGTGTGGAGGTTACGGCAGCAGCCACAGCAGCAGCATGAGGTCAGACAGTGGCACAATGACATTCTGGAGGTGGCAAAAAACAGGAGTAGGCCACAAAGTGGCACAATGACACAGTGTGGAGGGCACGGCAGCAGCAGCATGAGGTCAGACAGTGGCACAATGACACAGTGTGGAGGGCACGGCAGCAGCAGCATGAAGTCAGACAGTGGCACAATGACATTCTGGAGGTGGCAAAACAGTAGTAGGCCACAGAGTGGCACAATGACACAGTGTGGAGGTTACGGCAGCAGCCACAGCAGCAGCATGCGGTCAGACAGTGGCACAATGACATTCTGGAGGTGGCAAAAACAGGAGTAGGCCACAGAGTGGCACAATGACACAGTGTGGAGGGCACGGCAGCAGCAGCATGAGGTCAGACAGTGGCACAATGACACAGTGTGGAGGGCACGGCAGCAGCAGCATGAGGTCAGACAGTGGCACAATGACATTCTGTAGGTGGCAAAAACAGGAGTAGGCCACAGAGTGGCACAATGACACAGTGTGGAGGGCACGGCAGCAGCAGCATGAGGTCAGACAGTGGCACAATGACACAGTGTGGAGGGCACGGCAACAGCAGCATGAGGTCAGACAGTGGCACAATGACATTCTGGAGGTGGCAAAACAGTAGTAGGCCACAGAGTGGCACAATGACACAGTGTGGAGGTTACGGCAGCAGTCACAGCAGCAGCATGCGGTCAGACAGTGGCACAATGACATTCTGGAGGTGGCAAAAAACAGGAGTAGCCACAGAGTGGCACAATGACACAGTGTGGAGGGCACGGCAGCAGCAGCATGAGGTCAGATAGTGGCACAATGACACAGTGTGGAGGGCACCGCAGCAGCAGCATGAGGTCAGACAGTGGCACAATGACATTCTGTAGGTGGCAAAAACAGGAGTAGGCCACAGAGTGGCACAATGACACAGTGTGGAGGGCACGGCAGCAGCAGCATGAGGTCAGACAGTGCACAATGACACATGTGGAGGGCACGGGAACAGCAGCATAGGTCAGACAGTGGCACAATGACATTCTGGAGGTGGCAAAAACAGGAGTAGGCCACAGAGTGGCACAATGACACAGTGTGGAGGGCACGCAGCAGCCACAGCAGCAGCATGAGGTCAGACAGTGGCACAATGACATTCTGGAGGTGGCAAAAACAGGAGTAGGCCACAGAGTGGCACAATGACACAGTGTGGAGGGCACAGCAGCAGCATGAGGTCAGACAGGGCACAATGACATCTGGAGGGGGTAAAAACAGGATAGGCCACACAGTGGCACAATGACACAGTGTGGAGGGCACCGCAGCAGCAGCATGAGGTCAGACAGTGGCACAATGACACAGTGTGGAGGGCACGGGAACAGCAGCATGAGGTCAGGCAGTGGAACAAAGACATTCTGGAGGTGGCAAAATCAAGAGTAGGCCATAGAGTGGCACAATGACAAAGTGTGGAGGGCACAGCAGCAGCCACAGCAGCAGCAAGAGGGCAGAGAGTGGCACAATGACATTCTGGAGGTGGCAAAAACTGGAGTAGGCCACAGAGTGGCACAATGACATAGTGTGGAGGTTACCGCAGCAGCAGCAGCATGAGGTCAGACAGTGGCACAATGACAGTCTGGAGGTGGTAAAACAGTAGTATGCCATGTAACATATAGTAAGTATTCCTGCCTCTTTAAGAGGAGAACACAGGATACAGGAACCAGGAAGTGGTATTGCTTGCTAGAGGCTAGGGCTGTTGTGTTGTATATCAGAATGTGGAGAGAGCAATAAAAGGCAGATGCTGTTGGAGTTCATCCCTGACTTCTCATACTTCATGAGGACCTTACAACTGGCGACGAGGATGCGATGAGAGTTCTGCTGCTGTGAGTACAGACTGCCATCTGCATATGCTGGATACCAAGGAGTGTGCTTATAGATCCACATATAAGGACTGTACCCAGAAACCTGCACATTCATCTCCTATACTGCATTGCTGAATACAGCTGGGATGGCAGACTACATGCACGTGTTCCCAAAGTTTGATTCAACTGACAGTCATAACCTGGCTCATAACTGGATAAAATGGATGCACAGGTTTGAGAACTTTCTGGAAGCAACAGACAAAAGATGACAAAAAAAGAGCTCTATTGTTGCACTTTGCTGGCACCGAGGTGTATGACATTTACAGCACCCTACCTGCTACAGACACTGACACTTATAGCCGCTGCGCCAAAGCCCTAACAGATTACTTCAAACCTAAGCAAAACACATAGTTGCCAACTTTTGAAAATGAAAAAGCAGGAGATTTTAGACAAAAATTTGCATGGACACGCCAATCTTTTCGGTATGCCATGCCCCTTCATAAAGCCACACCCACTCCACCTAACTGCATAACGGCTTTGGAAGAAAGCCAGGTAGATGCCCTTATAGCCAGGTAGTAACCCCCCATAAGCAGGTAGTGCCCCTTACAGGCAGCTAGATGCCCCCTTGTAGCCAAGTAGATGCCCCTCTGTAGCCAGGTAGGTGCCCCCCTTTGTTAGCCAGGTAGGTGCCCCCATTGTTGCCAGGTAGTGCCCCCATTGTTTGCCAGGTAGTGCCCCCTCTGTTGCCAGGTAGATGCCCCCTCTGTTGCCAGGTAGATGTCCCCTCTATTGCCAGGTAGTGCCCCATTGTTTGCCAGGTAGTGCCCCCTCTGTTGCCAGGTCGATGTCCCCTCTGTTTCCACGTTGGGCCCCCTCTGTTGCCAGGTAGATGTCCCCTCTGTTGCCAGGTAGTGCCCCCTCTGTTGCCAGGTAGTGCCCCCATTGTTGCCAGGTAGTTGCCCCGCTGTTGGCCGGTAGATGCCCCCTCTGTTGCCAGGTAGATGCCCCCTCTGTTGCCAGGTAGATGTCCCCTCTGTTGCCAGGTAGTGCCCCCTCTGTTGCCAGGTAGATGTCCCCTCTGTTGCCAGGTAGATGCCCCCCTCTGTTGCCAGGTAGTTCTCCCTCTGTTGCCAGGTAGTTTTCCCCCCTCTGTTGCCAGGTTTGCCCCCCTTTTTTCCCCAGGTAGATGCCCCCCATTGTTGCCAGGTGGGATGCCCCCTTGTTCCCAAAGGTAGTGCCCCCTTGTTGCCAGGTATCCCCCAAAAGTTGCCGGTTAGATGTCCCCTCTGTTGCCTTTAGTCCCCCCTCTGTTGCTGGGTAGTGCCCCCATTTTTGGGCCGGGCAGAGCCCCCCATATAGCTAAATAAAAATAAAAAAAAATAAAATCCACTTTACCTCCCCGGGCCCCCTGCAGCCCCCGGGCCCCGCTCGGGCGTTTCCCCTCAGGGGCCCGCGGGGGAAGTGAGACCCAGCCGGCGTCATCCCCTGGGGCCGAACCCGGTCATTTCCCCCCTGCGGCCCCCTGCCTGAATGTGCGGCGCAACCCCACCGGGGGCCGGGAAAACATACAGGGGGAGGGGGGAAAGGAGGGGGAACCCTATAGGGGGACCCCCCGCCAAAAACGGGTAGATTTTGGAATGTAGGCAAAACACCCAGATATGAGGATACAAGTTCAAAAATTTGCAAAAAACAGTTTTTCCAAAAAGAATAAAGGGAAACCCATATGTCCAGGGGTTTTAAGGGAACTGGCACGGGGGTTGTTCTTTTACGATGCTGATGATGAAATTATCCTAAAATCATTGTGGGGGTGCACAACCCCAATAAAAAGGACACAAAGACTCCCAAGCGGGATTATCTCTGCATGACCTTCAAAAAAGGGGCCCCTTGCCATGGGAAATAGCAGTATCGGGGCCACTGTGATGGAGAAGGGGGAGGACATCCGGTGCTACCCCCCCAACTTAAAGCTATTTACAGATGTGAAACCCTAAAACCCAAAAAAAATTTTTTAGGGGTTTTTTTGGGAAAGATTTTCCCTATGCAAAAAAAATTGACCGCGTTAGGAAAACCCTGTATTTAAATGCGATAAGAAAAACCATTTGCGGTGTGCAGATCAGAAACTTCCCAAACGTTTTTAAACAGACCAGCAAAACAGGCCAATGAAAAAATTATCCCATCAGACTGCAGGGGAAAGACATCTACCAAAGTGGGATATGTTTACTTTAACTTTTACACCAAAATCTTTTCCGGTCCCCCAAAGCGTTAAAATAACTGTTTTTTTAGAAATTAAATTTTTATTCTCACCATTGATCTGGGGCATCAGTGAAAACATCTTGGGACAGCGTTTTACATTTGAGAAATTGCAGATACGGGCCTTTGTTTTGGGAAAAACTTTTTAAGCCCAAAAAATTTTTCCCCATATGGTTCTCAGAACCCTTTTTAAAAACCTTTGGGAAAAATTTGAAGCGGGAAATAGCTAAAAGGGGGAAGCACAAAAAACAATTTTTTCCCTTTTTAAAGGGATTTTGGAGGTTTCCCTTCTCGGGCACAAAAATGCCCTGAACGGGGTTCTTTTAGACAGTCTTTACAATAACTGACCCAGCTGAAAAGGGAAAGGTACAAAATGGATTAATAAATTTTTCCCCTTTGTTCAGTGGACTTGGGAAAATTTGAAGGTTTTTAAAGGACATCTTCATGTGGAGGGAAAATGTTCTTTCCGGTGGAATAATCCCCCCAAGCGCATTCCATTTCATCAGGGAAAGAAGGGGGGAAAAAAAAAACTTCAATTTTTTGAAGTTTTTGGTTTTTTAATTGAGATGTTCCCGGGGGCCCACCCCTTGGGTCTCCCCAATTGTTGTTTTTCCCAAAAACCCCAAAAAATCCTGACCAGGTGAGACTTTGTGTGGACATGGGGCCTCCCAAATACTGCCATTTGAGAAAAAAGGACACATCTCCCCCACAATACATAAATATTATTCTTTTACTGAATGGAGCAACCTATCTTTTAAAAAGCGGGAAAATTTAACAAAGGTTACCATAGCTAGAACTGAGTCCAGGGGTCCAGAAAACCTAAAACATTTTCAAAACACTTTTGGGCCTCAAGGGGGTTACAAAGGGGTTCCCCATTTGGGGCCCATGTTGAAACCCCCCCGGGTCGGGGCGCACCTTTCCCCCCAGTTTTCCGGCGGGAATCTGCGCCTGTTTTATGTCGGGGGCCGGGGGCGCGCTCATACATAGAATTTTAAAGCCCGCCCCCGCTCGCCCAGTGTTTTAGGCGAGTGCGGGGCTGGGGCCTATGTTTCGGCCCCCGGGGGTAGTGGGGGGTTCATACATGGGGGGGAAAAAAACCCCGGGGCCTGGCCAGTGGGGTTAGGCCCCATTTGGGGGGGGAACTGAGGCCCCAGTGCGGCGCTGGGCCTATGTTTCCCCGCCAAAGGGTTAGCCAACTCATACATGCGGGGAAAATTTTCCCTGGCCTCGCCAAGTGTGTTTGGGGCACAGTGCGGGGACATGGGCGCAGTGGGGATTGGGCGCCGTGGGGGGGACTGCGCCAAAAAAAAAAGTTCGTGTTGGACAGGCGGGGGAAACACGAGAAATCATTCCAACATGTCCGGTGGGAGTATGAATCAAAAATCCCCCTTTTTTAAAGGCTTTTTAAAACTTTTCGGGAAAAAAGAGCTAAAAACCTAAAAAAATTAAAAATACATAAAAAAAAAATCACTTTTCCAATACCCTAATTCAAAAATTTAGGATTTTGGGAAAAAATTTCCCGGGAAATACGAAATTAAAAATTCCGAAAGCTTTTTCTAAATTGGTCGGGCAAAAAACCGGGCCAATCAGAAATAGGAGCGACAGTGAACCTTTAAAAACCCCTTATGGGGAATTTTTAGCCCAATCGAATCCACGGAGGGTTTAGTTCCAAAATACAGTAAAAAGGGAAAAAGAGTGATTGGTTAAGCTCCCGGAAATTGGCTAGCTCAGCCAATCAAAAATAGGGCGACAGAGACCCATTCTACCCTTTGGGGAGAAGTTTAGCCCAATCAGAATCCCGGGGGAAAAGTTAAAAATACTTTTAAAATGCTGAAAAGAGGGTTTGGGCTGAGTAGCGGGGGGTGGGCCCAGCTCACCCAATCAGAATAGGAGCAAAGGGAACCCTTTTCAACCCTATGGAAAAATTATTGACCAATCGGGAATAGGGGCCCAAAGGGCCCATTCTAGTTAGGAGAAGTTTAAAACCAAAATCGAATCCACGGGGGGGTTTAATTTCAAAAAAACAGTAAAAAGACAGAAAAGAGGTGATTGGCTGAGCTAGGGGGGGCTTGGTATCCCAGCCAATCAGAGCGCGAGTTTACTTTTTCCAATTATAGTCTATGGAGAAAAGGGTGCTTGAAATTCGGCGCTAAGGTCGTCCCGGGCATGAAGAATTAAAAAAAAAATTTCATTTTTATTAAGTGAAAAAACATTATAAGATAAAGAGCAAAACCCCTTTTTTTAAAAAAAAAAGCAGAAAAAAACCGAAAAAGGGGTTTGTCGCCGAGCCCGGGTACATAAGGAATTGCAATGAGGAATTCCCCGGGAAAATTAAGAAATTAAAATTTTTTTAAGTATTTTTTCATTGGTCGGCAAAAACCCAAGCCAATCAGAATAGGAGCAAACAGGGGCCCCCTTTATTTCCTTAAAGGAAAATTTTGCCCAATCGGGAATTGGGGACGACAATGTCCCTTTTTTTCCCAAAAGGGAGAAAAATTAAACCAATTTTTTCCCAAAGGCGGGACAGTTCAAAATACAGTAAAAATGCAGAAAAAAAGTTGATTGGTTGAGGCGGCGGGGGGCCCCCGTCCAGCTTAGCCAATCAGAGCCCCGAGCTACTTTTCTTTAGAGTTCTAGGGGGGAAAAAAAATTTCTGAGGGCGCTCGTGTTTTGGTATTTTAAAAAAGGCCCCCGTTTTTTTGGCCCAATGGGGGGGGAGAAAAGCGACGCTCCTATGGGTTTTCAATGCAACCCTGAAATCAAATGTACAGGGCCGAAATCAAATTATAAGTTTCTTTTCTGTCTTTTTCCCTGTATTTTGAACGGGTCCCGCCTTTGATTTTTGTTGGGAAAAAAATTTTCCCCCATAGGATATAATGGGTCTTTGTGTCCTTTTCTAAACGGGGATGGTTTTTCCTGCCGCCCTTTGAGAAGGCTTAAAAACAAATTTTGAATTACGTTTTTCCCCGGGGAAATTCTCCCCTATTGAAATTTCCCTATGTAGCCCCGGGTCTCGGCGAAAAAACGCATTTTTGGGGTTTTTTTTAACCCCTGTTTTTTTTAAAAAGGGAAGGGGTTTTGGGGCTCTTTATCGGGATAATGTTTTAAATTTAATAAAAATAATTTTTTGTTTAAAAACTTCATGCCGCACGCCGTTGAGCGCCAAAGGATTTAGTCCCCCCCTTTTCCATAGACTTTTAATGGGAGAAGTAGCTGGGCTTGATTGGTGGGAAAAGCCCAATGCACCCGCTAGTTAAAGCCAATCAGTCTTTCTACCTTTTTACTGTATTTTGAATTACCCCGTCGTGGATTTGTTTTGGTTAAACTTCCCCTTGATTTAAAAATGGGTTTTTGGGTCGCCCCTTATTCTGTTTGGGCCCAAAAGCTCCCAAACCCCCCCTTAGCAGCCCAATCAGCTTTTTCTGTTTTTTACTGTATTTTGAATTTTCCCGCCGTTTTTTTCGGGGTTGTTTCAATCCTTCCCCTTAGGTTTTAATGGTTCACTGTGGCTCTTTCTGATTGGGGGTTTTTCCCTACCGGGGGAGAATAGGTTTTTCAGTTTTTAAAATTATTTTATTTACGGCTTTTTCCCAAATTATCAAAATTTGATATTGCGCCGTTTTGGGATTTTTGGGGAAAGTGTTTTTTGTTTTTTTTTTTTTTTTTTTTTTTAAAGTTCAGCCCCTTTTCGGGGAAAATTGTTTTCCCCTTTTTAAAGGGGGTTTTTTTCGGAATCTTTACCCCTCCCGCACGGAGGGGAGCGCCGAGTTTTTCTGTCGCGATCTTCTATCTCCCCTTCTCGCATGTTCCGACCCCTGCTTCATTTCCCCCCCCTCTGGGGCATTTAGCCCAAAAAAAAAAAAAGGTCGGGCCTGTTGGAGCTCCCGGAGCGCTGCACTGCGCCCCCGCTTTGCCGACTCCCAATCGTCAGGGCCTGGGGGGGTTTTCCCGAGGGGGCCCGGGTCCCCCCCCGGGGGAAAGGCCTCCCCCCGGGGCCCCAATTCCCCCCCCCAAATGCCCGCCCCTTTTTGGGGGGCGCAAACTAAAAGTGGGCGAACGCTGGCCTAACCCCTAATTTCCCCGCGTCCGACAGGGGGAAATTGGGGCGGGGAAAGGTATACGAAAAAAAAACGGGAAAAAACCCCGTTATACAGGGTCGCCCTTGGTTTTTGGGTTCAGTGCAAAAAATTCTTTTCGGATGCTATAAAAAGTGGGGATCCACATATTCCCAATGTTTTCCCAATTACAGTGTTTGACATTTATTTTAGGGAAAAACCCCAAAAGGTGAAAAAAAAATAGTGCTTTACTTGGGGTTTTTTTTCTTTTTTTGCTTAGCATCTGGGGACTCACTTTTAAAACAAAGAGAAGTTTTGGAAATTTAACAAAACGCCTTGGGTTTTAGGGTCACTTTTTTTTTCGGGCGGCGGGGTACAGCCTGACCCCAAAAAAAGGTACAGGCGAAAAAAAATGTCCTCATTCCTCGAATGTCAGTGAATTTCCCGCTTTTTTTGGAAATGTCCATTTTACTTTTGCTAGATATATCCAAAATTTTTTCCAAAATTGGGTTTCCACCATGAGGATCTCACGAAACTAAAGCTGTAAATTAAAAGTGGTCCACAGGGGGTTGGTTTCAAACCCTTTTGATGCAATTAAAAGGGAACTGTGTTCCACAACTACCTTGGCTTTTTTTTGATTCCCCCTTTACGCAATGGTTGATTGTGGAAAAAAAGTCTGGTGGGGAATGGGGGTATTCTAAAGCAATCTTATCCAATAATCCAGAGGGGCCCGTTTTTGTCTGGGGGGTGTGAACACTTTCATCTTTTTTCTTTGGAGCTAAATTTATCATAGCTAAAAGATCATCAAGGGAACCATCATTTTTGGAAACCCCAGGGCTAAGAAGCCAGCCCAAAAAATTTGGGCGGTGGGGTTTTGCCGGGCCTTTTAAAAATTAAAGATTTACCAGTCCCCCTTCAAAAGTTCTGGAAAATAACCCCCCCCCCCCAATCTCCAGTGATACATATCAGACATCCTGGGAGAAGGGGGAAAACCCCCAAAATTTAGGATCAGGCCCCAAATGAAGCAGTACCTCAGCTTTGTTTTCAGGGTTAAAGCGTTCCAAAAGGGACTTTCAGTGATTTAATTTGTGGGTGGCAATGCAAAAAGACCCAAAAGTTTGTGCTTTAATAAAATTTTTCCAAAATGGAAAATGGGCATGAAATCCCCAGGGGAGCAAAAAATTTCCCGATCCCCGGGCTTTTAAAAATTAAGGAGCTGCAAACATTTCAAGTGTCAGAAAATGAACCCATCAGGGCATGAGGATCATTTAATTCTAAAAGGGGAACCCCAAATGGTGGTTTCCCGGCATTGCATTTCCAAAAATAATTTCAGAAATTTCTCATGAAGGTCATTTTGGGGGAAATTGGGGGGTTTCAAAAAAAAATTTTTCAGAGAAAAAGTGTTTGGGTTCCCAAAAAATGGAAATTTTTAGTAGAAAAAACACAATAAAACACTGTAATAATTGGGCCGTTGTTACTTTCCCGCAGCAAAACCCCCGAACCTTTTTCGGAAAGTTCCTCTACCAAAAAGGGGTTGGGGAGGAAGTGCGGGTTTATATCTATGGGCCAATACCAATGGCAAAAAACATTCCCCCAAATGGCAATTGTTTAATATTTCCCGATATCCTTAAATTTCATTTATTTGTCAACTTCAGAAACCCCGTGCTACCGGAGGTTTGGGTACTATTTTCTCAGATTTGATATTTTAAAAAAAGTCAAAAAAAACAATGGGCCTCCATTTAAAAGGACATTTCATTCGTAAAATTTTCTGAATACCCTTTGGGTTCACTCACAGAAAGTTTAAAACCTTGATGGCCCCAAGCAAATGGAATGGTGGAAAGGGGGTTTTTTGCGCAAACCCTTTGGAAAAAAGAGTCCCAAAACAGCTGCTCTGGGGTATATACCAATGAAGGCCCTGAACAAATTTTTTTCGCCTAAAAGGTACGGGCCCCCACTCAACGACTAATGCTTTTCTCCGCTTCCTCTGGGGTTTTCCCCCAAAAATCCTCAATTTCACTTTTTCCCGATGTGGTACGCCATGAACGGCCCAAACTGAGTTAACCTTAGACCAAAAGACTTAAACAACCCAAGACCCAAAAAGAAACATTAGTGGACAAAGGGGAAGGACGGAAGCCATCTGCCTTTTTTCGGACGGGGGATATGTTGTTGTTCGGGCGAAAGCCCAAACCCCAAGACCCTGTCCAGCATTTGTTTCCCGAGGTTATCTTTTCCCCCAGCCCAAAAAAAGGAAAAACATTTGGTTTAGGGTGAACGGGGTGGACACTCCATCACCAGAAATGGGGCTCATATTTCAAAATTTAAAACCAGGAAAAAGGGCTTTTTATTTAAATCTCTCAGGGTGACAGAGCTGGTGTTGATAAAGGGGGAAAATCTCAACAGGTAGTAAACCAAAACCCCATCGAAAAAAGCAGTGGGTCCCGGGGCATTCTAGGGCGATATCCCAAAGAGAAAGAAAGCCGTTTTAGACCAATTTTAGGAGGGTTTTGCCAAGATCCTGGAACTTTTAAACAGATTATATTCTGATGGTTTTGGAAAATTTTCTTTTTTTCATGTTCATTTTTTCCTTGTATTTTTTGTTGTTGTTGTATTTCACCCTTTAAATGTACCAAAAGTTAAAAGGGGGTTATGTAAAATATGTAAAAATAAAAAAAAAAACAGGGGGGGTGATGTAAAATACAGTAAGTATTCCCGCCCCTTTTTAAAAGTTGAACACGGAACCGGAAGTGGGATTGCTGGTAAGAGGCTAGGCTTTCGTGTTGTATATAAGAATGTGGAGGGGAGCAATTAAAAAAACAGATGGTGTTGGAGTTCATCCCCGACCCTTTTCATATTTTATGAGGACCCTTTTTGGCCCCAGAGTTTGGGCCCAAAGAACACAGTGTGGAAGTTATGGAGCAAACCACAGCGAAGCATTTAGGTTAGGCAGGGGGCACAAAGACTTTTTGGAGGGGGGACAAAAAAAAAGGGGTTTGGGCCCCCAGAGTGGCACAATTTACAGAGGTTTGGGGGGTGATGGCATCAAACGCAAAGAGGTCAGAGAAATGGAAAAATGACACAGTGTGGAGGGCCCGGGAGCCCGCCACAGAGCTGGGATGAGGTCAGACAGTGACACAATTACATTTTGGAGGTGGCAAAAAAAAAAGGAGTTGGCCACAGAGTGGCACAATTTACAGAGTGTGGGGGGTGGGGGGTCAATACAGTCCCTGGGAAAAATGGTTTGGGAGACAGTTGGGGGAAAACCCCGTCAGCAGAGTGTGGGATAGGCGGGGGGCGGCATAAGGGAAAAGTGGCCCGAAAGGCAGGTTGTTTGAACCCCCGACTTTATTTCTAAAAGTTTGGGTTTGGGGGCAATTTAGGGGGTTTATGTTTGTTTAGCCTAAGGCATTGGTGTGGGAAAACTGGCCCCATCCACTCCTGATTAAACTTGACAAAAGGGCAATTTGTTTCCCCATTTCCCAGGGGCAAGTGGTTTCCTTGGGGTTTAAAGATGGGGCCCCCCCCCACTGAACAAGGGCCCCTTTTGATGCCCTACTGGCCGGGCGGGGCAAAATTCACCCAATGCAAATCGGCAAATTGGGGGCCAAAACATCCCGTTTGGGCGGCCCCAAATAGTCCAAACGGATTTCTTTAATGGGGGTGGCTTAGTTTGTCCAAGTAGCCACCACCTGTTTGGGGGTTTAGGGTTTTGTCCAGGGGCCCGGGTGCTGCTTTCTGTTTGGCGGGTGCCCTCCCCACTAGGTGGGGTTTTAAGGGAAACTTTCTCATCAGTGACTCCGACCCCAGGTTGCTGCTGATGGAAACTGGTAAAGTCCCACACCCCCCCACCAACCCCCCTCTTTCCCCCCGCAGCCGGGGGGAGAGTAACGTGGGGCGTGGGGAAACCCCCCGGTCTGAAACCCGGGCAGAAGGGGGGGACGGAAAGCCCCCCACATAGGCAGCGGCCAACGATTTTGGAGGGATTTCCCTATTTTTTTTTTGGTTTTTTTTCCTTCCCCCTCTCAGGTTGGGAAAAAGGCTCCCATTTTGGACCGGTAGCGGGGGTTTCCAATTGGGTGGAGAGCCAGAAGTCATCCCTCTGCCGGATGGTGACTATTCGGCTGTCACTAGCCAGGCAAATCAGCATGCTGCGGGCCATCTGCACAAGTGACTCCGAGGGGCTCCCTGCCTCCATCTCCACTGTATACTGCCAGGGAGTGTGTTCCTGGCTTTGTAGGAATGGAAGAAGTGCATGCACAGGAGGGTTTTTTCCTGGTTTTGTAGGAATGGATGAAGTGTATGCACAGTTTCCTGGCCATTTTCAGAAGCTTCTGAAGATCGGTGGAAGACTTCAGGAACCTTTTCACAATCAGATTGAACACGTGCGCCATACAGGGCGCATGGAGCATCCCTCCTCAGTGCAGCGCGGACACCATTGTCCGTCACCATGGTTCCGATTTGCAGTTGGCGCGGAGAAAGCCACACATCGATGTCTTGCTGCATGACGTGTAGCAGTTCCTCCCCTGTGTGACTTCTTTCACCTAGGCTATCCAGATGTAGAACTGCGTGACACCGCTGTGCCCTCACATGTGGTATGATGGAGCAGTACTTGTGGAGGCTAAGATGGTGGTGGTAGAGGAGGAGGAGGCGGACATTGGCGCAGGAGCCGCAGTTTGACAACGTGGAGGAGAAAGCGGCGTCTCCTATCCAAGTTGTTGGTGTGCCTGGGCAGGAAGCACATTCACCCAGTGGGCCGTAAAGGACATGTACTGGCCCTGACCATAGTTACAGCTCCAGATGTCCGCGCTGCCGTGCACCTTGGAACAAACCAATAAGCTCAAGGACTGGCCCCCCTTTGTTCTACATATTATTTAGTGCTTGTACTGCCTTTTTGGAAAATAAATTAAAGGCTTGGAACTCTCCATCTCGGCTCGGCACAAGCCATTTAGTTCTCTGAAGGTGCAGAGTCCACCATTTGGAAAGGGAGGGACTGCAGTACCAACAACTTGGACAGGAGAACGGTCAGCTTCTGCACCTTAGGATGGTTGGACGCATACTGTTGTCTCTTTGCAATCGCTTTGCTGAACGACTGCTGGCGCCATGAGTAGCGAGGAGCAGGAGCATCTGGACCGGGAGATGATGGCAAAGAGAAACAGCTCCCTTCTGCAGAGGTGGTGGAGCCTTGACTGGCTGCAATGGAATGCGTGGCACAGGGCGCTGCTGCTGTTGCTGCGGCGGCAGGATGGATCACCACATCTGAGCCACGTTTCTTCCAGGCCACCAGATGGTGACGCTGCATGTGTTGACATAGGGCCGTGGTGCCAACGTTAGCTCCCTGGCCATGCTTCACTTTCTGCTCATCCTCGTTGTATTGTGGCGCTGAGCCCAGACCACATAGTAGATCTTTGGCTGAGGGAACCGGATGAGACAGAGGCGGGTTGAGGACAGGTGAGGGCCGCTGACCCGCTCCCGGGCCATGCCAACTAAGGTGTTGTTCTGATCGTTCCCACTGACTCTTGGCTGGGGTTGTCAGATGTCATCTGGGAGGAAGTGGATGACCTAGTCAACCAACCAAGAACCATTGGGTTGCTGGTCAGCACACGGCCGCTAGATGACAGCAGCAGTTGTGGCCTCACCGAGTGACCCCTGCTGCGACGTCCCCTTGCTGTGCTGTGACCTGGGCCTGCTCCAGGAATGTTTGTGCCACTGCCACTCGCAGGTGAAGAGCCTGCCACCTCTCTGTCTGACATACTGTTTGTTCTAAAATGTACAGACACTGTTTGATGAAGATATCTGTATATGATAAATACACACCCTGTATTTGACTCCAAATGAACCCACTAAGAAGCTTTGGTAACCCTTGGATATATATTGCGCGCCACAAATGGGCAGGAAAAATTTACTTGTATGTGCCGTTTAAAAACACTGTGTATTTTACTGAATATAAAAGCACAAACAGGCTTAATTAACCTTCGGATATGAATTATGCTACAGGCAAAATTTCTTCTTTGGTGGTGAAAAAGAACGTTTCTTTTAGTGACCACAACAGCAGAACAACGCTTAATTAACCCCTGGATGTAAATTGCGCAAAAGAAATATGCTGCCAATAATTACAAGCTTTGTAGCGTGTTAAAATGGCGTGTATTTGTACAGTACACAACAACAGAAAAACTTGTAATTAACTTCGGTTATGAATTATGCTACAGGCAAAATTTCTTCTTTGGAGGTGAAAAAGAAAGTTTCTTTTAGTGACCACAACAGCAGAACAACGCTTAAGTTACCCCTGGATGTAAATTGCGCAAAAGAAATATGCTGCCAACAATTACCAGCTTTGTAGCGTGTTGAAATGGCGTTTATTTTACGGTACACAACAACAGAAAAACTTGTAATTAACCTTCGGTTATGAATTATGCTACAGGCAAAATTTCTTCTTGGCGTGAAAAAGAACGTTTCTTTAGTGACTACAATAGCAGAACAACGCTTAATTAACCCTGGATGTAAATTGCGCAAAAGAATATGCTGCCAACAATTACCAGCTTTGTAGCGTGTTAAAATGTTGTGTATTTTACGGTACACAACAACAGAAAAACTTGTAATTAACCTTCGGTTATGTATTATGCTACAGCCAAAATTTCTTCTTTGGCGGTGAAAAAGAACGTTTTTTTTTTAGTGACCACAAAAAGAGAACAACGCCTAATTAACCCCTGGATGTAAATTTCGCAAAAGAAATATGCTGCCAACAATTACCAGCTTTGTAGCGTGTGTCACGGATGCCCCTGCGACCCTCATCCCGGGTCGCAGGCGCATCCGTGCCCCGATCCGAGTGGCCCCCGT
>JAODAL010025900.1:0-57752 GCA_025379985.1 Phyllomedusa bahiana | reverse complement strand
TTTGCAGCCCTAATGACCCAACAGTTCTTTTCACCTAATGACCCCTACATTTACATTGCACTTAATAAAACCAAAAAGAATTGCCCCCCAATGACCCCTACATGTTAATGCCCTTTTAATGACCCCAACATTTACATTGCCCCTAAGAACCCATACATGTTACCTTGCACCTAATGACCCCATACATGTTACTTGCACTTAATAAACCAAACTGTACTTTCACCTAATACCCCATACTGTACTTTTGTACCTATCCCCCATACATGTTACATTCACCAAGACCCCATAATTTACTTCACCAATGACCCCAACAGGGTTCATGCACCTAAACCCCATACATTTCCCAGGCACCAATGAACCCCATAACATGTTAAAATTGCCCAATGACCCCAAACATTTTACATTGCACCTAATGACCCCATACATGTTACATCACCTAATAACCCCAAACTTTAAAATTGACCATAAACCCCATACTGTTTTCACTAACAAACCCATACATGTTACATTGCACCTAACCCCATACATGTTACATTCCCCTAAAAACCCTACTTTTCCCGCATCTAATAAAACCCCATACATTTTACATTGCACCTAATAAACCCCCATGTTACTTTTTCCCCTAAAAAACCTCATACATGTTACATGCCCCCTAAACCCCAAACGTTCCCTTGCACCTAAACCCCATAATTTACTTGACCTAATAAACCCATAATGTTTACTTTGCCCCTAAGGACCCATACTGAAATTGCACCTAATGACCCCCATACATGTTACATTGCACCTAGTGAACCCCATACATGTTACATTGCACCTAATGAACCCTACAGTTACTTGCACAAATACCCCATACTGTTAATTGCACCAAATGACCCATACATTTACCTGCCCTAATGCCCCCATACATCTACATGCACCTAAGCCCCCCATACATTTACTTTCCCTAATGAACCCCATACATGTTACATTGCACCTAATGACCCCCATACATGTTACATTGCACCTAATGAACCCCATACATGTTACATTGCACCTAATGAACCCCATACATGTTACATTGCACCTAATGAACCCCATACATGTTACATTGCACCTAATGAACCCCATACATGTTACCTTGCACCTAACAAACCTCATACATGTTACATTGCACCTAATGACCCCATACATGTTACATTGCACCTAAGACCTCATACATGTTCCCCTGCCCCAAATAACCCCATACATGCCATGCACCAATGCCCCATACTGTTACATTGCCCCTAAGACCCATCTTTTTTTTACATTTACTAATGCCCCCCACATTTAAATTTGCACTTAAAAAACCAAAACATTACTTTGCCCAAAATCCCCATACAGTTAAATGCACAAAGACCCCATACAGAAATTTTGCCCTAATGCCCCATACAGAATTCACCATACCCAACATTTAAAATTCAACCCTAAGACCCAACTGAAAATTGCCCCAAATGCCCCCAAACATGTTACTTTGCCCCAAAAGAACCCCCTACATGTTTATTCACCTAAGAACCCCCATACAGTTTTACATTGCACCTAAAAAAAACCCCTTATACAGTTACTTTACCCCTATTGCCCCCCCTACATGTTACATTGCACCCAGTAACCCCCATAATGTTACCTTCACCAAACAAACCTCATCATTTACTTTGCCCCAATGCCCCCATACTTTTTTAATTGCCCCAATAAACCTCTACATGTAATTTGCCCCTAATGACCCCATAATTTTACATTCACAAACAAACCTCTACATGTTATTCACCTTGACCCCCATACATGTTCCCTTTTGCACCAAAAAACCCAAAAAACCTCTAAAAATTTCATTGCACCAATGACCCCTACATTTTACATTGCACCTAAGGGACCCATACATTTTAATTCCCTAAGTCCCCTACATTTACATTGCCCCTAATGAACCCCATACATGTTACCTTGCACCTAAAAACCCTCAAAATGTTATTTTGCCCCCAATGCCCCCCATACATTTTCTTTTGCACCTATGAACCCATAATTTACATTGCACCTAATGAACCCAAAAATGTTACTTGCCCTAACAAAAACCCAATACATTTTACATTGCCCCAAATTACCCCATACATGTTACCTTGCACCTAATGCACCCCATACATGTTACCTTGCACCTAATGACCCCCATACATGTTACATTGCACCTAATGAACCCCATACATGTTACATTGCATCTAATGACCCCATAAAAAGTTAAAACCCATTGCACCAATAAAAAAATAATCTTTTTTTTATAAGCGCCAAAAAAATTTCCCCACACTTTACAATGAAAGGGGGGATAATTACAGACAAAAGCAGCTACACATAGAGCATTACAGATAAAACCAATTGGGGGCCCTGCCCCCCAAAGAGCTTAAATCATGGGGGTGGCGGGGGGAGACAAGGGGGAGAATGCTGAATTTAAAGGGGTCCGCCTTTTTTAAAAAAATTGGGGTGGTTAATAAAAATTGGGTAACTGCCCCCCTAAATAATCTAATACAATAGTCCTTATGCCCTTGTTGGGGAGGACAGAATTGTTGTGATGGAAGGGGGGGTTAGCAATTAGGGGTTTTGGCCCTCCTAAAAATGTTTTTTTAGACACTCTAAAAACTGCGAACGGGGATTGTGCCGATTTTACGTGGTGCTTTTCCGAGAACTCAGCACGGAAAATCTTGAAGACGGCATGGGGGTCGGATAATTGTTCTGTAGTTTGATGCCCGTAGCTGGCGGAGGAGGGGGCGGGGTGGAACGAGTTAGGGGGGAAAGGGTAGGGGGAAAGCGCTTGGAGATTTTTTGGGGAAAGTGTTTATTTATGCGTTTTCTGTACGGGATGGGCAACCAGTGCAGCTGGAAAGGGAGAGCATTAGTATAGCGGGGGAGAGAAAGACAAGCCCTGCGATTCAGGCAGATTGGGGGGGGAAGTTTGCAAGTGGGGGGGACCGAAAACCAAAGGAGCATAATCAACGAAATAAAAAGCAAAAAGAAGTTTGATTGTTTGATAGGGGAAAAAGAAAACTGGAGATGTTTTTGGGGGGGCAGGTGACGGGAGGGAAAGGGGTTTGGGGTAAAAGGGGGTGAAGAAAGATCCATCTAAAATAACCCAAGCCCCGGTGCCCTGCCTGGGGTTTATTTTGGTGCCACAACTGAAGAGAAAAGCAGAGGGGGGTTGGTTAGTAGATGGGGAAAAAAAGAATTTCATTTTAGTGAGGTTTAGTTGGAGAAAAAGGGGACATATTCAGGACAGGGGCCAAAAGCCCTGGGGTTTTGTAGAGACAGGATGGGGTCCGGGAAAGGGAAAATGGGTGCATCACATAAATGGACGGGAAGCAAAATCACTGGGGGTTTGGCCAGGGGTGGTAGATTGGAAAGGAGGGACCTAGAACGGATCCCGGGGAACCCACACAAAAAGGGGGGGAGAAAAAGTAAACCGAAAAGAGACACAAAGGAGGATCGAGATAGGAAAAACAAGGAGTGCTGTGTCCGGGGGCCAATGGGCGAGATGGGGGGAGAATTTGGGTGTCAACATGAAAAATCCTGCAGAGAGATCCAAAATCAACAACGAGTATTTCCCTGGATTTGGCAGTGAAAAGACATTGAGATTTAACTAGACATTTTTTGGGGATAAAAAGGGGGGAAACCTATTGTAGAGGACCCAGAAGGGGTTTTTGGGGAGAGTTGCGGATGGCGAGAGTAGCCAAGGTTCCAGGAGTTTAGAGATGAGGCGGGTTTAAATGGTCGGTTTTTTATCACACGGGAGGGGTCCAAGAGGCTTTTTTAGTAAAGGGGGATAGTACCTGTTTAAAGGGGGAGGAAATCCCATGGAGAGAGAGAGGTTGAAAGCAAAAGGTGAGAGAGGACAGCGGGAGAAATGACTACAAGGTGGAGGGAAGGGGGTCACAAAAAGGGGGGTGGGGCGACAGACGCAGAAGCGGACACTTCTTCTGTCTTGGGCAAGAGCTGAGAGCAACTAGAACGTGGGGGGAGGACAGATGGGTTCTGCGGGGGTTTTTTGAGATGAGATGTTATCCCCGGATACTGTCAATTTTGCTTTGAAGTGATTGGCCCATTTCTTCACACTGGGGGCAGTGAAACGGGCCTAAAGAGGGGGTGGAAGGTTCGAACAGGCGTTTTGGGTTGTTGGTAATGGGGATAGGGAGATGAATATTTTTTTTTGGGCAGGAAGGGCATGTGGTAATCCCTGACATAATTTATAGGGAGAAATCGCAGGTACTTTATTTCTCCACAAACCTCCGACACCGGAACAGCGTGCGAGGGCAAGTCTGAGGGATGCCAGGCGTGGGTGTTGACCTCGGGGTCGGTTGGATGGCCAACTGTTAGGGGGAAAAGCGTTTCTTTTTAACATTTAACGCCAGTCAGGGCAGGAGAGGGGGAGAGGGGGCATGAGGACTGTATGGGTCTGTGATTCCGATGTTAATGCGGGATTTTCTAAATGGAAACGAGGGGTGTCCAGAGAGGGCTGGAAATTTTATAGAAAAGAATGAGGTTTTTTGGGGAAGAGCAAAGGGAGATTTGGGTATTAAAAAATTGATGAAGACGACAAAAGCCCAATCAAGAATTTCCCCATCCTTGGGGGTGGAGGTCGTAACGTGAGGGCCAAAGAAAGAGGTCAGTGAAAGGAACGGACCCCAAAAAGGAACATAGGCACAATGGGATGTTGAAATCACCCTGAGAGTGGGTATTTCAGTAGAGGAAAAAGGGGGACAAGGCGGCGAAATGATCCAGAAAGGGGGGGGCCCGGGGTCTGTACACAACCAGATCTAAGGAAATGGGGGGGAAGTCTGAGGTTGGACCTAAAAGGGAAGGGGAAAGGAGGGGGAGGAAAGGAGGAAGCCCTGGTAAGTCAGGGGGAAGAAAAAGTACCCAATCCTCCCCCCCGGCCCCTTTCCAGGTCTGGGGGGGGTAAGTGTACCCACCTGGGTGAAGCGCAAGGGAACGGTGTCAAGGCTGGAGCCATTTTCTGGAGACACTAGGGTGAGGGGTGAAAAAGAAACAGGTATGAACAGCAGTGATTTGTTCCCAAACAATCGGGGTTTCCACAGAGCAATTTAAAAGGGGAAAAGAAAAAAAAAGAAAAGTAAACCAACAGGTTAGCGGGGTTTCTAGGGGGAGGCAGAGGGGAGTTGGGATGAGCAGTAAAGGAAGGGGGGGGGGTTAGGAAAATCCCTGCGCGAGAAGGGAGAATAAAAGCGACAGCTGGTTCAGTATTGTATGAGGGGCACTTGTTGGCACTTGCAATCAGGGGGATTTTGGGGGTTGAAAAGGGAGAACATGTGTGGGGATGATACATGGGGGAGGAAGTAGAAGGGGCTGATTTAATAGAATGTCAGGGATGAACTGGGTGGTACATAGGAGGGGATGGCACAAAGGTAGACAGCAAAGAGAGCATGGAAAAGGTTGGGGGTTTTAAAATGGGGGACTCCAAAAGCATCCCCGGCCCCCCTTTGCCCACTTTTGTTCCATTCCTTTTATTTTTCAAAAACACTTACAATCTACACTTCAATCTACAATTTCAAATCATGCACTCTTTAAATTTACGTTACCCACGGGCGTTCCTCAGCTCACAAATCCCCATATGTTACATTGACCGTACCCCAGAAGTTACATTTTACCTAAAGACCCCCCTTCTGTTTTAATTTCCCTATGAACCCCAACATGTTTCATTGCACCAAATCCCCCTAAGTTACATTGCACCAAATGACCCCCTACATTTTTCATTGCCCTAAAGGGGGGACCCCCCCATACTGTTCCCTTTCACCCAAGAACCCCAAAATTTTTTTGTTAACCCCCGGGCATCTAATTAAAACCCCCTACATTTACTTGCACCTAAAGCCCCAACATGTTCATTGCACCTAAAACCCCTACATGTTAAATGCACTAGTGAACCCCAACAAAATTACATTGCACCAATGAACCCCAAAAATTTTTATTCACCTAATGAACCCCATACATGTTACATGACCCCCTGACCCAAATGTTACATCGCACCTAATGACCCCCATACATGTTACATTGCACCTAATGACCCAATATATGTTACATTGCACCTAATGAACCCCATACATGTTACATTGCACCTAATGACCCCCCCCAAAAAAAAAAAAAAATTATTTTTAATGAAAAATTTTAATTAAAAAAAAAATTAAATTTAAAAAAAAGAATTTAAGAAAAAAAAAAAATAATTTAATTGAAAAAAATAAATTTTTAAATTTTAAAAATATATTAAACATTATTTAAAAAATTTTTGTTGTTTTTAATATAATAATATTTTTTATAAATAATAATTTTAAATAAAATTTCCCCCCAAAAAAATTTAAATTTTTGTGTTGTTTTTTTTTTTTTTTGTTTTTTTTGTTGTTTGTTTTTTTTGTTTTTTTTTTTTGATTTTTTTGGGGGTTGTTTTTTTTTTTTTTTGTTTTTTTTTTTGGTGTTTTTCTTTTTTTTAAATTTTTGGGTTTTTTTAACCCCTACTGTTTCACCCCCCTTCTTTTTTGAAAACCCCCTCTGTTACATTGCACAAACCCATAAATTTTCATTTACCTAATGACCCCCCAAATTACATGCACCTAAAACCCCCTACTGTTACTTTTCCCTAAAAACCCCATACATGTTTAAATTTCAAACTAATAAACCCCATACATGTTTCATTGCACCTAATACCCATACAGTTTTCATTGCACCAAAAAGGGCCCCAAAATGAGAATCCCCACTGCCTTCCCAAAAAAAAACCCCCTACATGTTCATTGCCCCAAAGCCCCATACATGTCATGCCCTAAGAACCCCCTACATGTTTTCATTGCACCTAAACCCCCTAATTTAATTTCACCTAATGACCCCCTAATGTTACATTGCACCCAAGACCCCCTACATGTTTCTTTTCACCCAATGGGCCCCCAAAATGTTTTACAAAAAAACCCCTCTTTTTTAAAAAAAACCCAACATGTTAAATTGCACCTAATGAACCCCATACATGTTACATTTCACCTATTGACCCCATACATTTTTCATTGCACCTAATGACCCCCAATGTTACATTGCACCTTTAAAAAAATTGACTTTCATCAAGTACATTTTAGCATTTTTTTACCCCATCATTTACATTTGCACTAATGACCCCAAAAAATAAAAAAATGTTACATTGACCCAATACCCCTACATGTTCTTGCACCTAATGACCCCAACAGTTCCCTTACCCAATGACCCCAAAATGTCATTGCACAATGACCCCATACTGTTCATTGCACTATTGACCCCATAAAAAAAAAAAAAAATTTTTTAAAACCCCAAAAGTTTCATTGCACTAAGACCCCAAAAAGTTTTCATTTCACCTAAGAACCCCTAATGTTACATTTCACCCAATACCCCCAAAAATGTTACATTGCACTTTAACCCCATACATTTACATTTCACCCAATACCCCATACATTTAAATTTTCACAATAATCCAACAGGGTTTAATGCACCAAAAGACCCAACATGTTCATTCACCTAAGACCCCCAAATGTTTCTTGCCCCAAGAACCCCATACAAGTTACTTCACCCAAAAACCCCAAAATTTTACATTGCACCTAATGAACCCCCATTTTCTTTTTAAAACCCAAATTTCACACCTAAACCCCATACATGTTCATTGCACCCAATGACCCCAACTGTTACTTGCCCTAATGACCCCATACATTTAATTTCACCAATGACCCCATCATTTTCATTGCCCAATGGGCCCCGAAATGTTAAATTGCACCAATGACCCCCCTAATTTACCTTTTCACCCAAAAAACCCCCCTACGTTAATTGCACCTAATACCCCTACATTTAATTTCATCCCCAATGAACCCCCCCTACATTTACATTGCACCCAATGACCCCCCTACTGTTACATTTACTAAGACCCCTAAGTTTCATTTTCATTAATGACCCCATAAAGTTACAAATTTTCATCTAATGACCCCATCATGTTACATTGCATCTAATACCCAACATGTTAATTCACTAATGACCCCATCAGTTCCATGCACTAATGACCCCATACAGTTACATTCATTTAAGAACCCCAAAATGTTAATTGCACCTATGCCCCATAAATGTTCCCCCATTTTGCCCCAAAAATAAAATTTTACCCCCCCTACATTTTTCCCTTGCACTAATGAACCCCATTCAGGGTTACATTGATAAAACCCCATACTTTACATCACTAATGACCCCATACTGTTACATTGCACTAAAGACCCCATAATTTCATGCACCCCAATAAACCCCTAATGTTACATTGCACCTAATGACCCCCTAGCCAAATAATTTTACATTCCCTTCCCCAATGAAAACCCCCCTAATGTTCATTGACCTAATGACCCTAATTTTAGTTAATCCAAAAATTTTTAATTTTTAAAAAACCCCATCATGTTACATTGCATCTATGGAAAAAACCCAAAACCCAAAAGTTACATTGCACCAAATGACCCCATACATGTTACATTTTTGACTAATGAAACCCCCCACAGTTACATTGCACCTAATGAACCCCATACATGTTACATCGCACTTAATGAAACCCTCAAGAATTGCACTAAAGACCCCTACTGGGTTTCATTTCACCCAAAGACCCAACAGACATTGCATCTAAAGACCCCCTAATTTAATTGCACCAATGACCCCTAAGTTACATTGGGCCCACCCCAATGACCCCATACAATTTTTACATTCAAACCTAATAAAAACCCCAAATTTAAATTTCACCTAATGACCCCAAACATGTTACATTGCACCTAATAACCCCATACATGTTACATTGCACCTAATGACCCCATACATGTTACATATCACATAATGACCCCCATACTTTTCAAAATTTACCAAGACCCCCTAATGTTACATTGACCCCAAAGACCCCCTACATGTTAAAATTGCATCTAAGACCCCCCCATTTAACAATGCCCCCTAAAATTGACCCAACATGTTTCATTACTAATACCCATACATGTTAAATTGCACCTAATGAACCCCCCAAATACAATTTTTTTTTTCCCTTTTTTTCCCAAATTAAGGGGCCCCCAAATACAGTTAAAAATGCTCTTAATGACCCATTTTAATTTAAAAAAAAAAAAAAAAAAAAAAAAAATTTTTTTTAAAAAAAAAATTAAAAAAAAGAATTAAAAAAAAGAAAAAAAAAAAAGAAAAAAAAAAATTAAAAAAAAAAAAAAAATTTGAAAGAAAAAAAAAAAAAAAAAAAAAAATAATTTTTAAAATAAAAAATTAAAAAAAATAAAATAAAAAATATTGTTTAAAAATAATAATATATTTTTATAAATATAAGTAAATAAAAACTTGGGGGGGGTTGCACCTAATGACCCCATACATGTTACATTGCACCTAATGAACCCCATACATGTTACATTGCACCTAATGACCCCATACATGTTACATTGCACCTAATGACCCCATACATGTTACATTGCACCTAATGACCCCATACATGTTACATTGCACCTAATGACCCCATACATGTTACATTGCACCTAATGACCCCATACATGTTACATTGCACCTAATGAACCCCATACATGTTACATTGCACCTAATGAACCCCATACATGTTACAACTTCTTTGTATTTTCCATTATGCTTCGGCTCCAGGAGGGTTAAGCTCGGGAGCCTTCCCTGGGCAGATGGGTGAGGTTGGCTGACAGTGTCAAACCTGATGCTCCTTAATGATGGATTCACAGGTCATTGTTTACAGGGGTGTTCAGCTAATAGAGAGATTAGTGTCCATCTGATAGAATAGTGTGGAAATGTGCAGAGACAGAGTGCGAGGGCCCCGGGCAGCAAACACTTATCCTCTTTACAGGTAATTAGCACCAACTCGCCGGCAGCGCAAATTAACAAGGAAAAATGTGGAAATAAACAATCGGACACAAAGGACCAAACTTGTTACAAACTATCAGAATGATCTGCTAAGTGCACTGGGGGGGCCCGGAGGCCTCCGCTGTCTCCTCACCTGACTGACGGGACCAGGCTCATGGATTCTGACAGCCATGGGTGTGGACAGGGGTGAAAGTATTAAGCAATGGACAGGGTGACCTGCAGTAATATCCAAGAAGGACAGATCGGCACCAGTAACGACCATTTACCCTAAAATTACAGCTTACCTATAAATATCAATTCTCTTCCCTCAAATGACTGAAATACATATGAAATAGAGTCACATTATTATGACCAGCAGCTAACATCCAGAGTCACTGTGTGTGCGGCCCAGACAGGCAGGAGTGACTCCATAAGGTCCAGGTAGGTTGTCTCAGGTATCTGGAGCAATTGCATCCCACAGCTGCTGGAGGAGCCATAGAGCCAACACCACCATCCAGGGGCCCCACATGCTGACTGCACCCACAGCTGCTGGAGGAGCCATAGAGCCAACACCACCATCCAGGGCCCCACATGCTGACTGCATTCCACAGCTGCTGGAGGAGCCATAGAGCCAACACCACCATCCAGGGGCCCCACATGCTGACTGCACCCACAGCTGCTGGAGGAGCCATAGAGCCAACACCACCATCCAGGGGCCCCACATGCTGACTGCACCCACAGCTACTGGTGGGGGCCATAGAGCCAACACCACCATCCAGGGGCCCCACATGATGACTGCACCCACAGCTGCTGGAGGGTCCATAGAGCCAACACCACCATCCAGGGGCCCCACATGCTGACTGCACCCACAGCTGCTGGAGGGTCCATAGAGCCAACACCACCATCCAGGGGCCCCACATGCTGACTGCACTCACAGCTGCTGGAGGAGCCATAGAGCCAACACCACCATCCAGGGGCCCCACATGCTGACTGCACCCACAGCTGCTGGAGGGGCCATAGAGCGAACACCACCATCCAGGGGCCCCACATGCTGAATATACCCACAGCTGCTGGAGAGGCCATAGAGCCAACACCACCATCCAAGGACCCTGCACATGCTTAATTGGAATCAGGGGAATTATGGACAAGGGTAGGACTTGGAAGTCTTGGTCCTGCTCTTCCAACCAATGTTGGACATTTCTGGTCATGTGACATATCGTATTGTCTTGCTGGAAGATCCCAGGGGAGACAATCAGCATGTGCGGGTGTATGTGATCTGACAGGATGGATTCAGGCCCAAATTGTGTGAGAGCGCCTTCCACAAAGATGAGTGGCCCAGAGAAAGCCCTCAAACCATTCCCCGGACAATAACACTGCCAACACTAGCTTATGTTATTCCAGCAATGTTTGCAGGTTTTTTGTTACATAGTTTGCAAGGCCGAAGAAAGACAGACGTCCATCCAGTTCAGCCTATTGCGCTCTAGTGTTGATCCAGAGGAAGGCAAAAAACCCCAATGAGGTAGAAACCAATTGTACTCATTTTAGGGGGAAAAATTCTTTCCTGACCAGTGGAGTTGATTCTTGGGGCCTACCAGTGGAGATGATTCTTGGGGCCCACCAGTGGAGTTGATTATTGAGGCCACCAGTGGAGTTAATTCTTGGGGCCCACCAGTGGAGATGATTCTTGGGGCCGACCAGTGGAGTTAATTCTTGGGGTCCACCAGTAGAGATGATTCTTGGTGCTCACCAGTGGACTTAATTCTTGGATCCATCAGTGGAGATGATTCCTGAGGCCCACCAGTGAAGTTGATTCTTGGGCCCACCAGTGGAGATGATTCTTTGGGCTCAGCAGTGGTGGTGATTCTTGGGGCCCACTAGTGGAGATGATTCTTAGGGCTCACCAGTGGAGATGATTCTTGGGGCCCACCAGTCGAGGGGATTCTTGGGGCCCACCAGTGGAGGTGATTCTTGGGGCCACCAGTGGAGAAGATTCTTGGGGCCCACCAGTGGATTTGATTCCTGGAGCCCACTAGTGAAGCTGATTCTTGGGACCGACCAGTGGAGTTGATTCTTGGGGCCACCAATGGAGAAGATTCTTGGGGCCACCAGTGGAGAAGATTCTTGGGGCCCACTAGTGGAGTTGATTCTTGGTGCTCACCAGTCGAGTTAATTCTTGGATCCATCAGTGGAGATGATTCCTGGGGCCCACCAGTGGAGATGATTCTTGGGGCCCACCAGTGGAGATGATTCTTGGGGTCACCAGTGGAGAAGATTCTTGGGGCCAACCAGTGGAGATGATTCTTGGGGCCACCAGTGGAGATGATTCTCGGGGCCCACCAGTAGAGTTGATTCTTGGTGCTCACCAGTGGAGATGATTCTTGGGGCCCACCAGTGGAGGGGATTCTTGGGGCCCACTAGTGGAGGTGATTCTTGGGGCCCACCAGTGGAGATGATTCTTGGGGCCACCAGTGGAGATGATTCTTGGGGCCACCAGTGGAGCTGATTCTTGGGACCAATCAGTGGAATTGATTCTGGAGGTCTGTCCTACAGCTACTGTACATGCCTGTTAATCTCCGTCTCTTGCTTTTTGAAAGTACGGTGGCTCAGTGGTTGGCACAGTGCAGTGCGGTGACTCAGTGGTTAACACAGAGTAGCATGGTGGCTCAGTGGTTAGTATAGTGTAGCATGGTGGCTCAGTGGCTAACACAGTGTAGAATGTTCTCCCCCATGTTTAGGTGGGTTTCCTCCGGGTTCTACGGTTCCCCCACATGCCAAAAACATCCTTCTGAATCTGGAATTCAGACTATGAGCCGTATTGGGGACAGGGATCAATGTGACTGATGACAATCTCTGTACAGTGCTGTGGAATATAACGGCGATATAGAAGTGAGTCCATTGATGGACTCAGTAGACAGCTTCAGGCAGCCTCAGATGTCGTCATGTCGGGACCCTCCACCCCATCACCTGAGCCGCGCACTTCCTGATGAGATGGATGAAGGGGGGAACTTGTCTGTCCCCTGGAATGAGAACTCGTACAGAGCAATAACTTAGTGACCCAGAACAGGAACTTCCTGGTGAATTGTTTCATGGATCTGGAAGGCGAGAAGATGATGAAATTGTCCTCATCACATGGAGGCTTCTTAGGTCTCTTCTGCTACTTATAATGAAATCTAGATATTCCTTTGGGGAAGAGGACGAGGCTTAGGTTGGTCAGTGCCCCGTGTTTCGCCTTTAATTGATGCTCCTTTATGATATTCTCTGTTGTACACTAGTAATAGACCCACGTAAGCCAACATACCACAGTCAAAAGAGCAGCTATATCCTGTGTGGTTCCTTTCATCAGGCTTGGGCAGAAAATGTGGGGTCAGAGGTGCCCAACAAAGCTAGTAGCGCCCCCTTCAGGCTGGGGTGATGCTCCCTGTGCAAACATAACCAAGACTCGCCTTGGAGGCACCCACAAGTTTCCCAACTTTGGGCCACATGTATGAAACAGTTTTTGTCTAAAACTTACTTTTTTCCCCATAGAAACCTATGGGGAAAAAAGTGAGTTTTAGAACAAAACCGTTTCATAAATGTGGCCCTTTGGGCTTCAGATTGAAAGATATGGAGGATGCCTTATTGAGTGGTTCCCTATCCTCATGCCAGATGACTAAATGACAGAAATAGTGATGACTACAAGGTTTCTTGCTATTTGCTGCACCCTAGAGTCAAGGTCTGACCTGTAAAGCAGTGTCCCTCGCCTGCGGTGGCATGTCACATGCGGCGGCACCATCAGGGCTGTATTGGCAGGACTCCTGTCAGGGGCTCTAAACAAATGTTTCAAAAAGGGGCCCACGAATATGGTTATGGACTGAGGGACCAGATTCTTCCGCTGTATGTGGCCCAGAATTTGCGGAAGGCAGCCCTGGTTACATGCAGGCATAGGGATAGTATCACGTATCCCAGTGCAGCTCATGCCTCTCCTGCTGCAGCCGCGTTGTTGGCCAGTCTGGTCCTCCCTAACTGTGGTGCATGCACCCTGGTGATGTAAAGGGATGGAGAGCACCCTGAAGCTGCTCCATCTCATCCTACTCCTGTTCTTGATCCTCGTCGTGATTTTTTGCCTTCCTGGTGATTTCCTCTGTTCTGATTCCTGGTACCAGACCTTGGCTTCACCTCTGACAATTGCGCAAGAACTCCACCTCCTGCTTGTCTGGCTGCACCTCTCCTTCCCCATTGTACTTGATCTATCAGCTTTCACTGCGGGTGACCACATTGAGGGTAGTGATCTAAGGGGTCCCTACAGTAGAGTCCAGATCCCTATGAAGTAATCCTTAGGCTCCGCTCCCCGGCGGGGTCCTTCCCTAAAGCCTGTGTCGTTGCAGACAGCAGAGCAGGAAGGTTACCCCATCAAATAGCTCCTCATATCCTTATCAGTGGGAGGTGGATGAAAGGGGGATAGTGAGCTAACTTTAGCTGTAACCAACATTTTAGGAATTGAGGGGAGTTCGTTTTTCTATGTATTCCAGTCCTCTTATATCATTTTTTAGGAACAAGCTTGTGGGTCAGACTGACCATTAGGACACAAGCTTGTGGGTCAGACTGACCATTAGGACAATATAAAAACTTTTTTTTCTGTATGAAACTGTCTGGGTCTAAGACTTTCTTTGTTACTTACATACTGCAGTGTATTGTGCCTGGTTGTGTTGCCCTATTAAGCTCTACCTCTATAGGAGTATTTGTTGGAGTACTATGACTGCAAACCTGGAGGCCCTTATTAGGCCCTGGCTGTCATAACAACTTATTAGCACCCGGTGGCCAGGCCAGAGGAGGGGCCATTAAGTGACCATGGGACCCCCCTCCCTCTTACCACTTAGATGCCGCTGTCACTATTACCTGCTGGGGTCCGAGTTATCTCTGATCCTGGCCATTGCATCACAATCCGCTCTGATATATGGCTGACACTTGCTACAAATTGAATGTTCTCAACTCAGTTTCCCAGCCCGCTCCATACACTCCCTGAGCCATAGACCATAAATCTACTACAGATGGCACCGAGGGGCTACAAATGTGTTTCATCCAATACTTGTAGAACATTTTGCAGTGAAAAACCCCAATGGAGTTTATGGAAAGGGTTCAAAATCCAGAAGCGTCCATGGATTCTCCATATTAGTAGAGATCCTTATATGATCCGTTTTACTATTGAATCTATATTTCCGAGGAGCTGCCTTATGTAATTCAGCTTCTTCCTACCAATAAGGCAGAACTTCAGGATATCAGCTCTATAATAACCACTGAGTCAATGTGATAGATTATCCGTGTTCTCAGGGATGATGGTGGGACACTGGCTTTTGTGCTAGTTCTGATAAATACTCCCCGCCCCTGCAGGTATTTCAGTCATTGGTCTAATACAGAATAAGTACATTCAGGTAAATGCTGAACAGTGGAAAAGCTGCAGAATAACTTCCCAGGACCATCCAATAATCTATCACTATTTCCCTACAACAGTGATAGAAGCTAAAGGTCCATGTGATTGCAGATGCAGCTACACTGGCTCTGAACCCCCATGTGACTAACACCCCACTTACCAGAGACACCAGTGCACACTGCATGTGGAGGAGCTACTTATACATTCAGCAATCCAGGATCTCTCATCCACTTAATCCACTAGATTTGTTTCCATCATAGGGAATACATTATAATCTATCTATCTATCTATCTATCTATCTATCTATCTATCTATCTCATATCTATCTCATATCTATCTATCTATCTCATATCTATCTATCTATCTATCTATCTATCTCATATCTATCTATCTATCTTATATCTATCTATCTATCTATCTATCTATCTATCTCATATCTATCTATCTATCTTATATCTATCTATCTATCTATCTATCTATCTATCTCATATCTATCTATCTATCTATCTATCTATCTCATATCTATCTATCTATCTCATATATATCTCATATCTATCTATCTATCTATCTATCTATCTATCTCATATCTATCTCATATCTATCTATCTCATATCTATCTCATATCTATCTATCTCATATCTATCTCGTATCTATCTATCTATCTATCTCGTATCTATCTATCTCATATCTATCTATCTATCTATCTATCTATCTATCTATCTATCTATCTCATATCTATCTATCTATCTATCTCATATCTATCTATCTATCTCATATCTATCTATCTATCTCATATCTATCTATCTATATCTATCTATTTATCTATCTATCTCATATCTATCTATCTATCTATCTATCTCATATCTATCCCATATCTATCTATCTCATATCTATCTATATCTATCTATTTATCTATCTATCTATCTATCTCATATCTATCTATCTATCTAGTAACAATAACTAGAAAAAAATAAGGAAATTGCGGCGCTCGTGAATCCTTAAAAGTAGAGACCACTTCAACTATTGTAAATTAAACCCGTACGAGTGTTGTGTCTCCCAATTGCACAACTATCTAAGGTGAGCATATCTGGTACTTGCTTTTTTAATTCATTAACTAACCAACAGACTTCACTATTGTGCGCCTGTTTTTTGTCTCTATTTTTTCTCTATCTATCTATCTATCTCATATCTATCTATCTATCTCATATCTATCTATCTATCTATCTATCTATCTATCTATCTATCTATCTATCTCCTATCTATCTATCTCCTATCTATCTATCTCATATCTATCTATCTATCTATCTATCTATCTATCTATCTCATATCTATCTATCTATCTATCTATCTATCTCCTATCTATCTATCTATCTATCTATCTCATATCTATCTATCTATCTATCTCCTATCTATCTATCTATCTATCTATCTATCTATCTCCTATCTATCTATCTCCTATCTATCTATCTCCTATCTATCTATCTATCTATCTATCTATCTATCTATCTATCTATCTATCTCCTATCTATCTATCTATCTATCTATCTATCTCATATCTATCTCCTATCTATCTATCTATCTATCTATCTATCTCCTATCTCTCTATCTATCTATTTTCTCTCATATCTATCTATCTATCTATCTATCTATCTCATTCTATCTATCTCCTTCCTATCTATCTATCTATTTCCTATCTATCTATCTATCCCATATCTATCTATCTTCACATTATGTGTGGGGTTTATTAAGTAATCCTACATTTTAAGCTAATAATTTCAATGTGATACTATTTGTTGTATCTAAACCAATTGCTTATACATTAAATATTATGAATCACCTAAAATACAAAACTAAATCCTAGAACAGGTCTCCACTCTCTGCCTATTGATGTGGTCATTGGCCGGATTGTTGGCCGATAATATTATATTCAGGTCATTTTAACCATCGTGTTTCTTTATTTGCTTTTTTTCCCAGCACATAATGACCCTCGTACAATCTGCAGCATTGGCTGAATGGAGACATAAGATACTACAACATTCCCCGTACATGGATCACAGGTGGAGCAGACTTCATTGAAGCGGATGTGGTTCTAGGCGCACACACTTGTTTTCTGACCTTAGGGTTTGGCATCTGTAAAGCTACCTATGGTTCCGATATCTTTGTCTGCAGTCAATGTAATTCTTTCTGGTCGGCAGATATTGTCGGACGATCGCCCGCCTGTGTCCTGCAATCACCGTCCGTATATTATATTATGCAGAGATACCTGACATTCAGGGGCCCTGCAGTTGGCACAGCTTCACCCTCGGGTTCTGGGGCCACCCAATGCCTTTGTATGATTGAATTGCAGGGATTTGTAGTTCACCCGGGTGACACACAGGTTGAGCAGGGCCTGGAGCTCATCTCCATAGGGTCGCTGGGGCCATGGGGCAGGGCCTGGGACTCCATGGATTGGGGATGGGGTTGCAGGATTGGGAGGCGCCTGGCTTTTTTGCTCTGTGATATAGCCGACAGGTCGGAGGGGGGTGAGCAGCACCTGGTCTGTCTGCAGAGTACCCAGATGACATTTACTGAGGGGAATCTGAGAGGGTTTTGTTTATGAATTTGGCAAATTTCTCCTACTACTCAGGCATGTGCACCATGAGTGTGGCCTCGCAGCAATCCCCCAATGAGGCGGCCAGCCCTAGGGGAAGCTCCTCCACCCTGTCCATGGAGTCCCCTGGCTCAGTGAGGGTCTAGGACGGAGTCTCCATCAAGTCTGAGCCCAAGGGAAGCTGTAGTCCCACCGAGGAGGTCAATGCTGGACAACATGAGGAGCACATCCAAACTTCTGGTGGAAGGAGAAGAAAACGTCCAGTCCAGCGAGGGAAGCCCCCCTACAGCTACATAGCGCTGATCGCCATGGCCATTGCCAACTCCCCAGAGAGGAAGCTCACCTTGGGGGGGATCTACAAGTTCATCATGGAAAGGTTCCCCTTCTACAGAGAGAACTCCAAGAAATGGCAAAACTCCATCAGACACAACCTGACCCTCAATGACTGCTTTGTCAAAATCCCCAGGGAACCAGGACACCCCGGGAAGGGCAACTACTGGACCCTGGACCCTGCAGCAGAGGACATGTTTGACAATGGGAGCTTCTTACGGAGGAGGAAGAGGTTCAAGAGGACAGATATCACCACTTACCCTGGATACATGCAGAACAGCAGTGCCTTTACCCCAACTCCAGCTGGAAGACCATCCTTTCCCAATAGCCTTTACTCCAGTGTGGGGTCTGGGTACAATCACCAGATCCACCCAACATCCCACCACCACCACCACCCAGCCATGGTCCATCACTACCAGGCCCCTGCAGGATCTGCCCAAGCTCAGCACAGGATGTTCAGCATAGACAGCTTGATCAACCAGCAGACCATGATGCAGCCATCTCCAGGGTCAGAACTGAATCACCACTCCCTTGGGTTGAATGGGGACCTTGAGAACATGGGGAGCAGCTGCTCTGTGGGGGACCTCTCCTGCTTCCAGACCCAGTCAGTCAGCCCCACTGGAGTAGGGTCTCTCATGAACAGATCCAACAACCCGATGTCTTCCAACCTGACCTACTCCTACTCCTCATCCCCCCCTCACATCTCGGTGCCTCAGAGCAGCTATTCCCCCAACAGCTCCCAGATATATGGCACTTCCAATAGACTCTCTATGAGGCCTGCAGCCTGCATAGGACACACGGAGCAGCTGCTGACGCTGCCCGGACCACAGATGAACGGAGTGTGTCAGTACAATAACAACTCCTACATGAGGCAACCCAACTTCTCCTCTGGGCTGGAGAGATACCTGTAGGAGTCCGCACCGTGTTACTTTGTATCCACTTCAGACATTCCAGAACTTTATGACTGACGCTCTCATTCCAGGTGAAAATACTGCACTGAAATGTAACAAGTCCCCTTCTATCTGTTCATTGTCATTTACTCTGTTCTCCCAAAACAGTTCTATGTAGCACAGAAATAAACTTGTGTTCAGGTAAAAGACTCACATTTTCATCATTACTGAAGTATTTCCCTGATACATAGTTGTACTGTCTATCCATCTCCTATCTATCTATCTATCTATCTATCTATCTATCTATCTATCTATCTCCATATCTATCTATCTATCTATCTATCTATCTATCTATCTATCTATCTATCTATACCATATCTATCTATCTATCTATCTCCTATCTATCTATCTCATATCTATCTATCTATCTCATATCTATCTATCTCATATCTAACTATCCCATATCTATCTATCTATCTCATATCTATCTATCTAATATCTATTTATCTATCTCATATCTATCAATCTCATATCTATCTATCTATCTATCTATCCAATATCTATCTATCTATCTCATATCTATCTATGTATCTCATTTCTATCTATCTATCTATCTATCTATCTATCTATCTATGTATCTCATTTATATCTATCTATCTCTCTCTCATATCTATCTATCTCATATCTATCTATCTATCTATCTATCTCATATCTATCTATCTATCTATCTATCTATCTATCTATCTATCTATCTCATATCTATCTATCTATCTATCTCATATCTATCTATCTATCTATCTCATATCTATCTATCTATCTATCTATCTATCTATCTATCTATCTATCTCATATCTATCTATCTATCACATAGATATCTATTTATGTGCCTACTTACCTTCATTCTTTCTATCATATGCATCTTTCAATCTTCTATGTATCTATCTCATAACTATCTATTTACCTACTATTTATTTGTCTAATATCTTTCTATCTAACTCCAAGCTATCGATTTATCTATTTACATTACCTTCTATCTCTTTATATCCTATCTTTGTATCTATTTATCTATCTCATATTATTCTATCCATCTATCTCATAGCCCACTATTTATCTGTTTATTTACCTTACTATATATGTATAAAAGAAAAGAGAGAAGCAGACAGGCGCACAATAGTGAGGTACGTTTAAACAATGATATTAGTATAATAACTAGGTCTGCTCACCTTTCGAAGTTGTGCGTTCAAAATCGAGGCACAACTATAATTCAGGCTCAAATGCTCCCCATGGAGCTGGCCTGCTACGGCTGCCCGGCGTCTTCTGTTCCCACAATAAGAAAAAATTCCACGTGGTACTAAATAAAATAGGCTGTATACAAAAAGGGGCTATGGCGCGCGTACACAAATGGTGCCAGGTGTAGAAAAATAGTAGAAAGTAATTTATTTAAAAATGGAGACTTTAAATCACTTAAAAGATTACAATAAAAAGGCTTTTTTTTTATTGTAATCTTTTAAGTGCGAGATTTAAAGTCTCCATTTTTAAATAAATTACTTTCTACCATTTTTCTACACCTGGCACCATTTGTGTACGAGCGCCATAGTCCTTTTTGTATACAGCCTATTTTACTTTACTATAAATCTTTCTTTCTATCTATTCCATTTTTGGAACATAAACCATTGACCCTCCTGACGCCAATGATATATATTTCCCCTGTTTTTCATAAGAAGAAGCGAGAGACATTAATGTTACTTATTGAACAAATCTTTATTGTATCATTTCCTTGAAGATAAACTCTTTCCATTGTTCTTTCTCTGTAGAGACCTTTAGGGCATAGTCCTCGCTTCTCTCCGCAGGCTCCTGTGATCAGCTGTCTGTGTCTCGGGAGGGATTTGCTTTCTTCTAAATTCTTCTTCACTTATATTCGTATTTTCCTCTGTTTATTGGGATGTAATAGATCAAAGGTAGAAAACGTAAAGCAGGACATTAGTTTTATCACTACAAATCCGACTGAGGGTTCATCCCAGAGACAGAGAACAGAGTCGTCTGCAGATATTCTGCATTGGAAGTATTGTTACAGCTCAGATCACATAATATCAGTGTCACACGATATAACGCGGGGCAGACCCGACACAGAAGGACACAGATAGATACAGGACGAGGCGGGGGCATGTTCCGACCATTGCTCTCTCTGTTGTGAGGTTCTGCTTACTCTATTAATCTTTCTCGAGAATATTTATTGTCTGTACGGTCAGGATTAGGTAAGTGGGGGATTGTATCATCTAATCTGTTCCTCCATCCATCAACCTATCTCCCATCTACCTAAATCATATCTATGTATGTATCTATTGATTTATTTATTAATCTATCTATCTCATATCTATCTATATTATAGCTAACTATGTATCTTATCTAACTGTCTAATTATCTATCTATCTATCTATCTATCTATCTCCTATCTATCTATCTCATATCTATCTATCTATCTATCTATCTATCTATCTATCTATCTATCTCCTATCTATCTATCTCATATCTATCTATCTATCTATCTATCTATCTATCTATCTATCTCATATCTATCTATCTATCTATCTCATATCTATCTCCTATCTATCTATCTATCTATCTCATATCTATCTATCTCATATCTATCTATCTATCTATCTATCTATCTATCTCATATCTATCTATCTATCCCATATCTATCTATCCCATATCTATCTATCTATCCCATATCTATCTATCCATCCATCCACCTATCTGATATCTATATCAAAGCTATCTATGTTTCTTATTTTAGCTTACCTATCTTACCTATCTATCGCATGTCTAACTAACATCTGTCTGTCATTATTCAGTTATGCATTTGCTATTACTGCTACGTAACAAAATACAAGGATTTTTTTTATTTCATATCTATCTATCTATCTCATATCTATCTATCTATCTCATATCTATCTATCTCATATCTATCTCATATCTATCTATCTATCTGTCTGTCTATCTATATCTATTTATTTATCTATCTATCTCATATCTATCTATTTATTTATCTATCTATCTCATATCTATCTATCTATCTATCTATCTATCTATCTATCTATCTATCTATCTATCTATCTATCTCATATCTATCTGTCTCATATCTATCTGTCTCATATCTATCTATCTATCTATCTATCTATCTCATATCTATCTATCTATCTATCTATCTATCTATGTATCTATCTATCTATCTTATCTATCTATCTCATATCTATCTATCTATATCTATCTATCTATCTATCTATCTATCTATCTATCTATCTATCTATCTATCTCATATTTCTCTACTTGCCTATCTACAGCTCTCTCCCTATAGTAGGTTATTCTTCTATTCCTAAAGTTGAGTATTTTGTAGAACAATGAATATATCCTGATCCCCACAGACCTCACTGTGATTTTCCGCCCTCCATGTTCACCTGCTGTAGATTTGGGAACCTCTGCCCCTCAGTTACCTGTGATACCTGAGCCCGGGTGTTTTCTACGCCCCATTCTCTGTGCACATTCCGGGCTGGGTTCACACCGTGCGTTACTGCAGGTGTTTTGTAATTAGCTCTAAACTGGAACACGGGTGTAATTTGATTTCAGCACACAACACGTGCGTTTCTTTTATTTGCCAGCACTTTTGATTCAGTTAAAAAACGTAACATGTGAACTCGTCCCTAGAGTGAGATCCGCAGTCTGCTTTATCCCTTGTATTGCACTGTATGAGCCAAATCTAAAGGCAAATACAAAGGGAGGTTTCTAAATTCATTGATGCCCTAACTTACAGTATTTGCTCCATTAGGGTGGGCTAGGGATTAGCAGTAGTATGTAATAGCTGTGGTGCTTTATAATGGTTTTGGCACTGGTCATCCTTTGTGGTCGAGGTGGTGTTGGAGCTGGTGGTAATATACTGAATGCTCTATGGTGCATTGGGGTTCATACCTAATACCCATTAAAGGGACACTGCCATTAGGAAGGAGTAGTTTTTTTTTTAAACTAATATTCTTGGAAAACTATTTTTTTTTTTAGAATTTTTCCAATACTTTTTCTTTATTTTAGCAGTCCTATGCAATTAAAAATGACATATACATTATTGTCCTTCCCATCCTTTATATAGCTGGTTTTACCTACAGGGGAGGGTTATACCAGGGGGGTAAAGGACCTGTGAACCTTTATATAGCTGGGCAGACATCTCACTTTACTTCTGCTGCTACTTATCTCTACACAGTCTCATTACAAATAGTAGGTAATGACATAATGATTGCAATTGTTGAATGTTCCCTCCACAGTGATAAATTAGATACTAATGGACCACGAGCAATATATGAAATTAAAATATTGTGCTCTTTTTCTGCACTGGGGAGTGTGTGTGAGGGTTGGGGTGGGTGGGGGGGGGGTGGGCTAGGTTCTTCACACTTATGAGGTTATTGCTGATAATCAGGGCTGCCCCCACCCATTACTAGTTCCTATTTTTTTACATATCAGTGGGCCCCTGACAGGAATACTGCCCGTACTGCCCTATTGGCCCCCCTGCTGATAATACTTACACCTCTTATACCATAGCTGACCAGGAAAAAAGATCTGGCAAGCGATCCTCTCACTGCTGTGCTGTCAGAACTCACAGAAGGGAAGTCAGAGAGAGTCATGTACATAGGGGAACTTTAGACAATTTTCTAAAAAAAAAAAGCTGAACCCCCCCCCAATAAGAAAACATACATATAAAAGTTGTCTATCAATTGTCAATATATGAAAATAAATATTTTGGTGGTAGTGTCCCTTTAAGGCAAGGGTGGTCAAACTGCGGCCCTCCAGCTGTTGGGAAACTACACCTCCCATCATGCTCACTATTATAGATTATATAAATGCATGATGGGAGGTGTAGTTTCACAACAGCTGGAGGGCCGCAGTTTGAAGACCCCTGCTTTAAGGTCTGGCATGGCTTGGGGTTAACAGCTTATATTCCTAGGGGTTTAGGTTATGAAAGGGTTAATGGTATCATCTTTCCATTGACTTTATGTATTGAATAGCTCCGTCCTCTGCTGGTTCACTTTATAAGGGTCGGGCTCTGGTTTTTAGGGTTAGAGTCCCCCCTTAACCTTCCTGCCCTTTTAAAGCCAGGGTTACATTCTGATCTTCGGGCTCCGTGTGTCTGGCCCTGGAGGAGCCGCCACAATCTGAGTTACATGGATGAACTCTCTATCAGTTGTATAAATCCATCTATGCAGATCAGAGTGTTGGGCCGAATGCACAAGCAACAGATTTACTGCAGATTTATTGGAGGATTTTACTGCTGATTTTATTCCACATTGACTTCTATAGGAGAAGGCAAAATCCGCTGAAAAGTGTTACCTGCAGATTTTAGTGCTTCTGCCTTGGAAGTCAATGTGGAAAAATCCGCAACAAATCAGCGACAAAATCCTTCCCGTGCGCTTTCATCCCCTTTCTTTTTGCGCACATCTCAAAGTGCAAAATTCGGGGGTTTTTTGTGATTAATCTTCAAAATGCACAAAAAATTACAGATAGAGATAGAAATGATGCATAGATATGATTTAGGTAAATGGGCGGTAGATTGACTTAGGTCCCATTGACTTAAAGGGGTTATCTCACTACATTGATTCATCTTACCTCAGTCCTGTTTTCTTAGTTTCACTTTGAATTTAGGGGCGTATTTACTGGCTTCTACTAGGCTGCAGTAGAAGCCAGGTCTGTAGCTATAGCAACCAGTGCTGGCAGCCTATCAGGAGAGATTGAATAGGTCTGTAGCTATAGCAACCAGCGCTGGCAGTTTATCAGGAGAGATTGAACAGATCTGTAGCTATAGCAACCAGTGCTGACAGCCTATCCGGAGAGTTTGAACAGGTCTGTAGCTATAGCAACCAGCGCTGGCAGCCTATCAGGTGAGATTGAACAGGTCTGTAGCTATAGCAACCAGCGCTGGCCGCCTATCAGGAGAGATTGAACAGATCTGTAGCTATAGCAACCAGCGCTGGCAGCCTATCAGGAGAGAGTGAACAGATCTGTAGCTATAGTGACCAGTGCTGGAACCCTATCAGGAGAGATCAAACAGGTCTGTAGCTATAGCGACCAGTGCTGGCAGCCTATCAGGAGAGATGAAACAGGTCTGTAGCTATAGCGACCTGAGGAGCTGATGCAGCCCATACAAGAGGAGATATCTAGGAATAGGTAGGAGACTGTTAATGGGCACATATTGCAAAGGGACTTGTTTTTGCAAGATCTTTAACATAAAAAGTAGCGATCCCTGTAGTGAGACAGCCCCTTTAAATGGAAATAAGCGCGCATCAGGCACACAATGCGTTTTGTTGCGCACTATATCCTGCATGAAAAGCCCAGAGTGCAGGAGCATTATCCGCGTTTAAATGCTCCAAAAAAGGCTCAAATGCAATGAAATAGCAAACATGCAGCAAAAGGCGCAGCAAATGAAGAAAATTAGCCTAAAAATGTGTTAAAAACCTGATTAGTTTCTGCTGTGAAATAAGAGCTTGTATATAATAAGTTGTGTGACCAGTTCCTAAGAGGGAATGCGCGCAGGACAGATTTGCTGCGGAGCTGCACATGGAGAATGCACAGCGGATTATAGCACCAGCCACCTGGATGGAATTTCATAAAATCTTATGGCAGAAATTTACTTTAATGGGGTAAAATCTGCACCATAATTTGCATGATATGTTGCAGATTTTTACTTGCAAACAAATTTCCAAAGCAAAACCTCCCTTTGTGCATTCACCCTATAAGATAGAAAGAACCGTACCTCATGCCGCTGGAGGGGAGGTTTGCAGGTACAAGGAGATCTCAATGTTGCTGAAATCTGCTTAATAATCTGCATCAAAACCTGCAAATAAGATTTACAGTGCAGATTTATTATGTGCATTATAAAACTGAAGCATTTCTATATTGATTTGTCCTGTTTTTTTGGCTTCATTTTGAATTCTGGGGCGTGTTTACTGGCTTCTACTAGGTGTCAGTAGAAGCCAGGTCTGTAGCTATAGCACCCAGTGCTGGCAGCCTATCATGAGAGATTGAACAGGTCTGTAGCTATAGCAACCAGTGCTGGGAGTCTATCATGAGAGATTGAACAGGTCTGTAGCTATAGCAACCAGTGCAGGCAGCCTATCAGGAGAGATTGAATAGGTCTGTAGCTATAGCAACCAATGCTGGCAGCCTGTCAGGAGAGATAGAACAGGTCTGTAGCTATAGCGACCAGTGCTGGCAGCCTATCAGGAGAGAGAGAGAACAGGTCTGTAGCTATAGCAACCAGCGCTGGCAGCCTATCAGGAGAGAGAGAACAGGTCTGTAGCTATAGTGACCTGAGGAGATGATGCAGCCCATACAAGAGGGGATATCTAGGAATAGGTAGGACATGGTTAATGGACACATATTGCAAAGTGACTTGTTTTTGCAAGATCTTTAACATAAAAAGCAGCGATCCCTGTAGTGAGACAACCCCTTTTACAATGCACTTAGAATGATTAAAAATGTAAAATGGCGGACCCGGCGCACGTGGAGTATAAAAAAGCCAAGTATATGACTTAATAAAAAATGTCTTTTAATTTCTAAAAGATGCAGGGGTGTTAGACCCTCGCACCATTAAAAATACAGGACAATAATAAAACCCAACGCGTCTCCTGCCGTATACCGGCACTTTCTCAAGGGTAATCTTGGGAAGTAGGTGAGGACTCGACAGCGTCAGCTATTGGATGTAGCGTCCCTCAATTCACAACCAACTCATTCACATTGCTGGGCTCAGTGAGTCGGATGTGACTTGAGGAACCCTATATCCAATAGGTCAGGCATCCTCAAACTGCGGCCCTCCAGCTGTTGGGAAACTACGCCTCCCATCATTCCCACTGTTATAGATTATATAAATGCATGATGGGGTTGTAGTTTCCCAACAGCTGCAGGGCTGCAGTTTGAGGATGCCTGTAAGGGTGCTTTCACACGGTGCGTTTTTGATGCTTTTTTTGGGATGCTTTTTTTTGTGCAACAATGTATAGCATCAATTGCTGTGCCTTCCTGTACAAAAACGCACCAAAAACGCACCGTGTGGAGCCGCAGAGTTCCAGCTTATTTCCCATGAGCCCTTCAGAAAACATGTAAATTTCAGTGGAGTGACCAATGGTGTGTAAGTCTCCACACACCTCCATGGTGCCTCTCCCTGATGAGGAACGTTACCCCCATTGTCCTTGTACATAGTTACATAGCTGGTAAAGTTGATAAAAGATATCCCCTATTGATCCAGATATATAGAACCCATACGGCATTGACCACAGTCCGTATATCCCTCCTGATCCCAAATAGCGATCAATCTTCTAACAAGAATTCTATGGGCGACATTTATGAAACTTTGCTCCGACTTGCCAGCTCTAAATCGCTACAGAGGAGTGAACTATGTGGGGTCCCTGATATATGGCGGTATTATTATATCACCAGCTCTACTATGTGGGCTCACTGATATACAGCGGTATTATTATATCTCCAGCTCTACTATGTGGGGTCCCTGATACATGGCGGTATTATTATACCTCCAGCTCTACTATGTGGGTTCCCTGATATGTGACGGTATTATTATATCTCCAGCTCTACTATGTGGGCTCCCTGATATATGGCAGTATTATTATATCTCCAGCTCTACTATGTGGGCTCCCTGATATATGACGGTATTATTATATCTCCAGCTCTACTCTATGGATCCCCTGATATATGGCGGTATTATTATATCTCCAGCTCTAGTATGTGGGTTCCCTGATATATGATGGTATTATTATATCTCCAGCTCTACTATGTGGGTTCCCTGATATATAGCGGTATTATTATATCTCCAGCTCTACTATGTGGGTCCCTGATATATGGCGGTATTATTATATCTCCAGCTCTACTATGTGAGTTCCCTGGTATATGGTGGTATTATTATATCTCCAGCTCTACTATGTGGGCTCCCTGATATATGGCAGTATTATTATATCTACAGCTCTACTATGTGGTCCCTGATATATAGCAGTAATTATTATATCTTCACTCTACTATGTGGGTTCACAGAAAAATGGCGGCATTATTATATCTCCAGCTCTACTATGTGGGTTCCCTGATATATGACAGTATTATTATATCTCCAGCTCTACTATGTGGGTTTTCTGATATACGGCAGTATTATTATATCTCCAGCTCTACTATGTGGGTTCTCTGATATATGGCGGTATTATTATATCTCCAGCTCTACTATGTGGACTCCCTGATATATGGCGGGATTATTATATCTCCAGCTCTACTATGTGGGTTCCCTGATATATGGCGGTATTATTATATCTCCAGCTCTACTATGTGGCTTCCTTGATATATGCCAGTAGTATTATATCTCCAGCTCTACTATGTGGGTTCCCTGATATATGGCGGTATTATTATATCTCCAGCTCTACTATGTGGGTGTCCTGATATATGGAAATATTATTATAGCTTCAGCTCTACTATGTGGGATCCCTGATATATGGTGGTAATATTATATCTCCAGCTCTACTATGTGGGCTCCCTGATATATGGCGGTATTATTATATCTCCAGCTCTACTATGTGGGTTCCCTGATATATGGCAGTATTATTATATCTCCAGCTCTACTATGTGGGTTCCCTGATATATGGCAGTATTATTATATCTCCAGCTCTACTATGTGGGCTCCCTGATATATGACGGTATTATAATATCTCCAGCTCTACTATGTGCATCCACTGATATATGGCGGTATTATTATATCTCCAGCTCTACTATGTGGGCTCCCTGATATATGACGGTATTATTATATCTCCAGCTCTACTATGTGGGTTCCCTGATATATGGCGGGATTATTTATACCTCCAGCTCTACTATGTGGGTTCCCTGATATATGGCGGTATTATTATATCTCCAGCTCTACTATGTGGGTTCCCTGATATATGGTGGTATTATTATATCTCCAGCTCTACTATGTGGGCTCCCTGATATATGGCGGTATTATTATATCTCCAGCTCTACTATGTGGGTTCCCTGATATATGGTGGTATTATTATATCTCCAGCTCTACTATGTGGGTTCCCTGATATATGGCGGTATTATTATATCTCCAGCTCTACTATGTGGGTTCCCTGATATATGGCGGTATTATTTAAACCTTTAATTATTCTGAGGGTCCTGTCTAAGGGGCCGCATTGGCAGCACTTGACCCCATAACTGCAATGCAGCTGTGTCCAATATTACAGCTCAGCCCTATGTAACAATGCAAAAAAGATACTGCTCCATTAACCTACTGTGGCCATTACTACCAGGGGCCCCGAACACTCTTCATCCACCCATGTCCAATAACTACTGCAGTATATCAGCTCCACAGCCAGAGAGATAATTGGCCCCTGGCTCTGGGCTAGAGTATACGGGAACGCCAGTTGTCAGAGCTGCTGTAGAGCGCGGCTACAGACTGAATATATCAGTCCCTGGGATTTATTCAAGATTCCTATCTGTGACTTCAGCCCAGAGATAATTCTCTTATCTGTGAAGAGACTGTGACATTAGTGATAATCTCTCAAATGCAGAGGCTCTCAGGCAGAATATATAGGATTAGATCGCCCCCTACAGGCTGCATTCCTTTCTCTTGTACATTGTTCATTTGCTTTTTGTGAGGTTGGGATGGTATCGCCATTAATTTTGTAGCAAGTAAGAAGTATTATCAAGAGATATATACACTTATGCATTGTCCTGCTCTGAGACTGGATACAGTAGTATCTGTTCTAGACAATGCTCTGTGAGCTACATAGCTTGGTCTCCAGATGGATACATTGTACATAGCTAGTCCTGCTGTCAGGTAAGAAATGGCTACAGCTGTATCTAGTCTGGACAATGCTCTGTGAGCTACACAGCCTGGACTCCTCATTGATACATTGTTCATGGCTTGTCCTGCTCTTAGCTGAGAAGAGTATAGGCTTGTATTTAGTCTAGACAATGCTCTGTGCCCTAAACATCCTGGACTCCAGACTGATACATTGTACATAGCTATTCCTGTTCTCAGCTGAGAAGTAGATACAATTGTATCCAGTGTAGACAATGCTCTGTGAGCTACACTGCCCGGACTCCAGACTGATCCATTGTAGATAGATATTCCTGTTCTCAGCTGAGAAGTGGATTGAATTGTATCTTGACAATGCTCTGTGAGCTAAATGAAGCTTTCACATGGATTGTTTTATGGTGCATTTTTTGTGCAGAAATGTACAGCATTAAGGGGATGTTCACACAGTGTTTTTGAAGTGTAAACTCAAAATCAACTTCCAAATCAGCTTCAAAATCCGCCTGATTAGAGGCATTCTCAAAGCGTATTTTGGAGCGTATTTTCTGAAATCCTCTCCCCACTGTTTACTGTGGGGATTTTACAAGCGAAAAACACCTCTAGAATTGACGTCCCTTATTTTTACGGCTGTAACTGCATCCAAAAAACGGCTCGCGATTGTGAAATCTGCTTTGTGTGAATGACAAGGTGTATTTTACATTGTAGTCAATGAAGGAAGATTTGAAGCTTACCTGAGGCTAATTTGGGCTGTTTTTCAGTGCGTAAAAAATGAAACAAAGGCCCCAAAAAGCTGTGTAAACATAGCCTGAGTGATGTAGCTTATTGCAAAAAAATGCATCAAAAAACGGACCAAAAATGCACCACAAACTCTCTGTGTGAAAGCAGCCAAACAGCCCGGACTCCAGACTGATACATTATATGTAGCTAGTCCTGCAGTCAGGTGGGAAGTGGATACAATTGTATCCAGTCCAGTACAATGCTCTGTGAGCTACACTGCCTGGACTCCAGACTGATACGTTGTTGCAGACAGAGAATTTGCTGCTGATGTAATTAGCTTGTTTTCTTCATTTGAAGCAGGGTTGCAGTCAGTCTGTATTCTCAGTTGTGTTGATCTAGTCCATAAATCTACACCTTATTTTTAGGCTCTCTCCACACAACACAGGTTTTTGATCGGATTTGCTGTGGATTCAGTATTAACCCCTTAACGACCCTGGAATTATGAGTACGTCCCAGTGTCGCTAAGGAGCTTTGCAGTGGGATCGCTCTGTGACCCCGCCACACAGCCGCCAGGTGTTTGCGGCTAACACCCGGCGGTTACAACGCGGTGGACGGCGTCCTGCGCTGTTTAACCCCTTAGACGCCGCGGCAAAGATGGCCACGGCGTCTAAATGAATGAAAACCGGTGCCGCGCACCATTCTTCACTCCGGTTGGGACATCAGCGGTGAGATCGCGGGGTTCCAGTCGGCTAACATGGCAGCGGGAAGTCTTGTGAAGCCTCCATCGTTGCTATGTTTTGAATTTCCCCACTTCCAGCCCCAGACAGAAAGTGGGGAAACTGCCATCTTGGTACAGTCTAATGCATTGTCTATGCAATGCATTAGGCTGTATTAACGATCGCGCCCCCTAGTGGTGAAGCGCCCTAGGCGGACTCAATGTTAAAAAGTAAAAAAAAAATAAAGTTTTAAAGTGTAAAAGAAAAAAAAAGGATTAAAAGTTCAAATCTCCCCCCTTTCGCCATTTTACAAATAAAAAAAAAAAAAATAATAAAAAATTCCCCATATTTGGCATCGCCGCATCCGAAAATGTCCTAGCTATGAAAATATAACATCTCTTATCCCGGACACTGAACACCGGGGAAGAAAGAGAATTTCAAACCCAAAATTTGAGGTTTTTTGTCATTTCATGTCCCTTTAAAAATGGGAATAAAAATTGATCAATAAAAGTCGCATGCGTTCCAAACTGTTTAGCGTTTAAAAAAAGTGCAACTTTCAGCCCGCAAAAAAATGCCCTCACTGATGTCCGTAGGTGTTATTACAAAAAAGTTATTGGTCGCACAAAATGGCGCCACGACGCAAATTTCAAAGCTGGAATTTTTTATGGTACCAAAACATAACGGAAACTGAAATTATTTTGGTATTTGCCGGATGCGTAACAACCTTCGAAATCCCACAAAACATTATATTTACCGAAGATTGAAAAAGCATAAAAGGAAAACTACTGCAAACAAGGCGCAAGTACGTTTTTTTTTCACATTTTGCCCCACTTAGAATTTTTTTTTTTTTTGCGGTTTCCCAGTATAAATTTTATATTACAGTGAATAACACCATTAGAAAGTACAACTTATCCCGCAACATAAAAGCCCTCATAGGTCTATGTAGGTGGAAAAATAAAAAAGTTATGGCTCCGGGAAGGTGAGGAGGGAAAAACGAACGTGTCAACAAAAGAAAAACGCCGGGTCCTTAAGGGGTTAAGAATCCGCTGAAAATCTGACTATAGCAAGCGCCGAGCTCAATAGAGAATCTGTGCTGTCGTCTGCAGAGCATGGATTATTCACTGAGGGTTTCTAAACCACCGTCCGTCCAGTGGAATATACAACATGTTCTATCTTCCGCGGATTCCCTTCGGATTCTCATGGCCTCAATGTACGGGGTCGTCGGGAAATCCGACCTCGCTGCGGCAAAGTTAAAATATCATCAGATTTTCTACAGTATTTTAACAACTGTGCAGACGTAGCCTTAGACGCAGAGAGAAGAGGAACCCGAATGTTCCCCCCATTTCTTCCTGTTGCTCATAAATTATATAAATGCAGCAAAACTGGTGTAGGTGTAAAACTGACCCGGGGCTCTTTCGTCGGCACCCGCTGCAGTACTAAAAATGGGCTCACCCCAAATTGGGAGGCCATGACTGTGGAGGACTCGCCCCCTTTATTACACATTGGTGAGCAACACAGGTAAAAACCGAGGATTTCTGCCTCAGTGACAGGGGAAGGAAGAGGGTCAGATCCTTCAGGATACCTATACATCGCTGAGGAAGAAGTCCTCACATACAGTATCTCACAAATAAAATACACCCCCCCACATATATACAGTATCCACAGGTCCCGTACACCCTCAAATTTACAGATCTCACAAAAGTAAGTACACCCTACTTATACTGATCTCACAGAAGTCAGTACACCCTCACTTATATGCAGTATCAAAAGAAAGTCGTTACACCCCTCGACCACATATATAATACATAACTCCCAGAACTCAGTGCCACCCCTTCTTAATATTCAAGGATCTCCCAGAGGTCGTACACCCCCACATTTATAAACAGTATCTCACAAAAGTCAGGACCCCCTCAATTACAACAGTAACTCACAGAAGTCAGTTCACCCCTCACATTAATGCAGTATCTCACAGAAGTCAGTACAAAAACCCCTCACATTTATTACAGTATCTCCCATAACTCATGACCCCTTACATTATATTCAGATCTCCCAGAAAGTCAGTTCACCCCTTACATTATATTCAGGATCTCCCAGATGTCAGTACACCCCTCACATTATATACAGTATCTCACAAAAGTCAGGACACCCCTCACATTACATACAGTATCTCACAGAAGTCAGTGCACCCCTCACATTATTACAGTGGGCTCACAGAAGTCAGGACACCCATCACATTATATACAGTATTTCACAGAAGTCAGTACACTCCTCACATTATATACAGTATCTCACATAAGTCAGCGCACCCCTCACATTACATACAGTATCTCCCAGAAGTCAGTACACCCCTCACATTATATACAGCATCTCATAGAAGCAGGGGCGTAACTAGAGAAGCCAGGGCCCCAAAGCAAACTTTTGGATGGGGCCCCCTCCCCCTCTACCCCCCCTTCGCCGCGCCCGCTCCCTGACCACGACCATGTACCAGGACATGCTGTTAGATAATTTTAGATAATACAAAGGGCAAATCCTCACCATAAATCTAAATATCATATTTCTACCAAAAAAATTTCTTTCCAAAACCAATATTACCAAAACCCACTAATATGGACCTGATTTTTCCGCCGGGAACTTTGACACATTTTACCCCACAAAGTAAATGAATTTTGGGGCCCCTACACTGTTTTGTTCAGTCCCCCAAAAGACCAAAGTCCCGCATTATTTTGGCGGAAAAAATTCCCCTTCCCATATTACTGATCGTACACAAAGCCCAAATTAGTCCCGGGCCCATATAGGGCCCCATAAAAGTGGAAATTTACTAGTGTCCCACAGGTTCTAAAAACTGTTTTTAAACCTCCTTACAGTGACCATTTTAGGGGGTTTTTATACTAGTGTACACGGGGTTGCGGGTTTTTATATAAAACCATTTTTCAGTGACCTTTTTGTGGTAAAAAAAACCAGTGAAAACCCCAGGCTTTGCGGGAACGGGTATTTTTCCTCCTTTACAGTAAACCTTTTGTGGTAGACCCCTTTGAAACACAGGTTTGGAGACATAAAAAGGGATTAAAGGAAAGTTAAATCTTGTGACTCACGGGGTGACGTTTTTCTGAGTCTTTGGGTTTTTTCCCCCTTTTGTTTTTGCATCCGGCCCAAAGTCCGCCATCTTGAGGGACTTCTCAGGCCACTTGCCCCTGAAAGATTTAGAACAAATATCTTAAAAACCCCTGACTTTTCAAGCCCCTTGCCCCATTTAGGCGGCGGGTTTAGGTAGCTATAGGGGGGGCCATACAGGTAAAAGGGGGGTTTTGGGGGGGTATGGGGGCCCTTTATGGGTTTGGGTTTAGGTAGAAAAGGGGCCCTCATTAAGTAGACAGGAGGCTTCGGGGGCTATTGGAGGAAAGTTTTGGGGGGCTATGGGGGTTTTAAAAGGGCTCAGGCTTCACGGTTTGTTTATAGGGATATTCAGGAAAAGCGTTTTAGGGCGCTATCTAGGCAGGCGGGGGGGGGGTATTAGGCAAGCGGGGGGGTAAAAAGGGGAAGGGGTTGTTGCAGGCGGGCTTAGGGGGTTTAAAAAGGCAACTGGGGGGTTTAAAAGGGCAAGCGGGGGGGTATAAGGGGGCGGGGCTTGGGGGGTTCTCAGGCTGGTTAGGGGGTACACAGGCGGGTTTTGGGGGTTTTTACAGGGGGCTTTGTGGGTGTATGGGCGGGGCTTAGGGGGTTTTATAGGGGGGCTTAGGGGTTTACGGCAGGTTTGGGGGGGGACAGGAAAGGGTTTGGGGGTTTTGGGGGGCTAAGAGGTGTATGAGGGCAGGCTTGGGGGGTTTAAAACAGGCAGGCTTTAGGGGGTGTATAGGGGGGCTTATGGGTTAAAGGCAGGTTGGGGGGGTGTTTTGGGGGAAGGCCTTTGGGGTATATGGGCGGTTTGGGGGGTATACGGCAGGTTGGGGGGTTATACAGGCACCCCTTTGGGTGTATCAGGGGTTTGGGGGTTTTTACGGGCGGGGGCTAGGGGGTTTTACGGGGCAGGCTTGGGGGGGGGTTTTAGGCAGGTTTTAGGGGCCCCTTTAGGGGGGCCCTTTAGGGGGTGTAAAAGGCCGGCTTGGGGGGGTTTTTTTAAAGGCACCCTTAGGGGGGTTTTTATGGGCCCAGGTTTAAAGGGGGCATTTCGGCGGGGCTTTTGGGGGTTTGTTTTGGGGGGTTTTTTTAGGGGGGTTTTAGGCAGGCTAAAGTGGGCCCTTTAGGGAGGTTTTTTTTGGGGGTGTACGGCGGGGCCTTTTGGGGGTTTTTTTAAAGGGCAGGCTTGGGGGGGGTTTGGTTTAGGGGGGGTTTAAAGGGGGTCTTTAGGCGGCTTTGGGGGTTTGTATAGGGAGGCTTAGGGGGTCTTTAGGCAGGCTTAGGGGGTCTTTAGGCAGGCTTAGGGGGTTTATATGGGAAAAAGGCTGGGGGGGTGTTATGGGGAGGTTAGGGGGTCTTTAGGCAGGCTGGGGGGGGTGTTGGGGGAGGCTTGGGGGGGCTTTAGGCAGGTTTTGGGGGTCTTTAGGAGGTTAAAAGGGGGTGTTTTGGGCAGGTTTAGGGGGTTTTTTAAAAGGCAGGCTTGGGGGTTTTAAGGCAGGGCTTAGGGGGGTTAGGCAGGCTTAGGGTTATACGGGGGCCCTTTGGGGGGTGTTTTATGGGGGCTTGGGGGTTATACAGGCAGGTTTTAGGGGGTATAAAGGCGGGCCCTTAGGGGGTTTTTACAGGGGGGGCTAAGGGGTGAACGCAGGTTTGGGGGTTTTTAGGCAGGCTTTAGGGGGTTTGTTTGGGAGGTTTAAAAAAAGGGGGTCTTTAGGAAGGCCTTGGGGGGCCCTTTAGACAGGTCTTGGGGGTTTTTAAGGGGCGGGCTTTAGGGGGTTTTTTTAGGGAGGTTAGGGGGTGTATAGGCAGGTTTAAGGGGGTGTTAGGTGGGGGCCTGGGGGGTGTTTACAGGAAAGGGTTGGGGGGGGTTTTTACAGGCGGGTTGGGGGGTTTTTTACAGGGAGGTTTTGGGGGTGTATGGCGGGTTTTTGGGGGGGTTGGGGGGGGTTTAAAGGGGTTTTTAACAGGCGGTTTTGGGGGGTTTTGTACGGCGGTTTGGGGGGTGTAAAGGCGGGAAAAGGGTGTTTGCAGGAAGGCTTGGGGGGGTTTTAAGGCGGGCCCTTTGGGGGGGATTTTTTGGGAGGTTATGGGTTTACGGGCCCAGGGTTAGGGGTTTATGGGGAGGCTTGGGGGTTTTACAGGCGGTTTGGGGGGGTTTATACGGGGCAGGTTTTGGGGGTTTTACAGGCGGGAAATTTGGGGGTTTAAGGCAGGCTTGGGGTTTTTTGTACGGGCGGGGCTAGGGGGTTTGGAAGGGGGTTTTTTAGGGGGTTTTGGGCAGGTTTTTGGGGGGCCCTTTTGGGGGGTTTTTAGGGGGGTTATGGCAGGCTTAGGGGGTCTTTAGGCCAGGTTAGGGGGGTTTTTTGGGCCCGGGCTTGGGGGGTTCTTTCGGCCGGTTTTTAGGGGGTGTTTTTGGGAGGCTTAGGGGGGTTTCTTTAGGCAGGCTTTGGGGGGGGTCTTTAGGGGGGGTTAGGGGGTTTTACAGGCGGCTAGGGGGTGTATAAAAGGCAGGTTTTTAGGGGTTGGGGTTTTTTAGGGGGGTTTTTAGGGGGTCTTTAGGCAGGTTAGGGGGTCTTTGGGGAGGTGGGGGTTTTTATAGGGAGGTTAGGGGGCCCCTTTTCCCAGGTTTTAGGGGTCTTTAGGCAGGCTTAGGGGGGAAATTAGGCAGGCTAGGGGGGGGGGGGTTTACAGGCAGGGCTTAGGGGGTATACAGGCAGGCCTTAGGGGGTGTATAGGCAGGTTTTAGGGATTTACAGCAGGCCCTAGGGGGGTGTTTATGGGGCCCTTAGGGGTATTTCAGCAGGCTTAGGGGGGAATACAGGCAGGTTTGGGGGTTGTTACAGGCAGGCTAAGGGGTTTTAAACCGCGGGGCTTGGGGGGTTTTTAGGCAGGCTTGGGGGGTGAAATAGGGGGCTTAGGGGGTTTTTTTGGGCAGGTGTAGGGGGTTTTTTAAAGGGGCGGGGGGGCTTAGGAGGTTTTTTAAGGGGGCAGGCTTTAGGGGGTTTTTTGGGGAAGCTTAGGGGGGGTATGGGCAGGCTTAGGGGGTGTATGGGGTTGGCCCTTGGGGGTGTATAAAGGACGGCGGGGGGGTTTTAAAAGGCCCAGGTTTAGGGGGAATACAGGCAGGTTGGGGGGTTTTATAGGCAGGCTTTGGGGTAAAAAAGGCAGGTTTTTAGGGGGTTTTTAGGCGGGCCTTAGGGGGTCTTTTGGGGGGTTGGGGTGGGTTTTTTGGGGGGCTTGGGGTTTTTGTTTTAGGGGGGTTTTTGGGGGGGTCCTTTGGCAGGCTTGGGGGGGTTTTTTAGAAAGCTTAGGGGGTTTTTAGGCGGGGTTAGGGGGTTGTGGGGGGCCCCTTTAGGGGGGGGGGGGGGTTATAGGCGGCCCTTTTAGGGGGTTTTTTATGGGGAGGGTTTGGGGGGAAATACAGGGGGGTTTGGGGGGTTTACGGGGCAGGGTTGGGGGGGGTTTTATGGCAGGTTGGGGGTTTTCAGGCGGGTTTGGGGGTTTTGTAGGGAGGCTTAGGGGTATTAAAAAAGGCGGCCTTGGGGGTTTACAGGCGGCTTAGGGGGTTTTAAAGGCCGGCTAGGGGGGTATAAGGCATTTTTTAGGGGGTTTTCAGGCGGCTTAGGGGGGTTTTCAGGCAGGCAAAGGGGGTGTATAGGGAGGTTTAGGGGGTTTTAAGGCAGGCTTAGGGGGTGTTTTTGGGAGGCTTGGGGGTTTATACAGGAAGGCTTAGGGGGTTTTAAAACAGGCGGTTTAGGGGGGTTTTTACAGGCGGGGCAAAGGGGGTGTACAGGCGGGGTTTTTTGGGGGGTTTTCTTTAGGGGAGGCTTAGGGGGGGGGTTTGGGCGGGGCCTTTTAGGGGGTGAAATAGGGAGGCTTTGGGGGGTTTTCTTTAGGCAGGTTTTGGGGGTTTTAGACAGGTTTTGGGGGTTTGTTTTTAGGCGGGCCCTAGGGATTTGTTTTGGGCGCCTTGGGGGGTTATTCGGCGGCTTAGGGGGTTTTGGTTTTGGCAGGTTTTGGGGTTTTCAGGCAGGCTTGGGGGGTTTGTTTTGGGAGGTTTTAGGGGGTTTCAAGAAAGGTTTGGGGGTATACAGGCAGGTTGGGGGGTTTTTGTACGGCAGGCTTGGGGGGTTTTTGAAAAGGGGCAGGCTTGGGGGGGTTTTAAGGGCCCTGGTTTTGGGGGGTTTTTTTACGGCAGGCTTGGGGGGTTTTAGGCGGGGCTTTTAGGGGGTTTTTAAGGCGGCTTTGGGGGGTCTTTGGGCGGGTTTTTGGGGGGGTGTTATAGGGAGGTTAGGGGTTTTTAAAGGCGGGCTTGGGGGGTTTTTTGGGACAGGTTTTTGGGGGGGTCTTTGGGGGGAAGGTTGGGGGTGTATGGGCCGGGTTGGGGGGGTCTTTGGGCCCGGTTTTTGGGGGGTTCTTTTAAGGAGGCTTAAAGGGGGTGTGTATAGGCCGGCTTAGGGGGTTTTTAGGAAGGTTTTGGGGGGGTTTTTTGGGGGGCCCTTAGGGGGTTTTATGGGGCAGGTTTTTAGGGGGTTTTTAGGCAGGCTTTAGGGGGTTTTTATAGGCGGGCTTAGGGGGGTTTAACAGGCAGGTTTAGGGGGTCTTTTAGGCAGGTTAGGGGGTTTTTTGGCGGGTTTTGGGGGTTTTTATACAGGGCAGACAAAGGGGCGGGTAAAAAAAAGAAATCCCCATTTTTACCTCGGTCCACGCTCCCCGTGGCCCGGTTGCGCCTCTGCGCTCAGGGGCGGGCGGCGGGGTTTGTTTGGGGACGCCCACGCGCGCCGCCCCCCGTGATCCACAGAGCGTGGCGGGGGAGGTAGCAGGGGGGAAGGGGACGGGGGCTCCGTTCGGCTACCCCCGGGCAGGGGTTTTGCTTCTAAACGCTCGGGCCGGGGGCCCGGGGGGTTCAGAGGCAGCATGGGCCGGCCCCCGCAGTTCCGCGCCCGCCGCAGTAAAATTAGTTTTTGTTCCTCCCGGCGGCCCCAGGAGGGGGCATTACCGGGGTAGGGGGGAAGAAGTAGCAAGCTCCCCCGGGGGGGGGGCCCCCCCTTGACGAAAAGGGTCCCGGAGTTATGTTAGTCTGCAAACCCGGTAGTTACGCCCCTGCATAGAAGAAATTCTGCAAATTCTATTGAACAGGGGGTTTTTAAATCATAAAATCCTGAAAATTTTTAAAACCCCTTGTTAAAAAGTAACTTTTATTGGACTATCTAAAATTGTAAAAATCTAGAAACCCTAAAAATTTTCCCAAACTAATACCAAAATTGTTTACAGAAATACTGGTACACCCGGGCAGTGGGTAATCCCCCCCGATAAAGGGAGGGGCCCCGCTTTTATGACAGACAATGTCACTACGCGTGAAAAAAACCCCTTAAAAATCCCAGCTATCCCGACGCGTTTCCCCCGTAAAAAAATTTTTTTTTGGGTTCATAGGGGATTAAAAAAAAACTTCGTTGGGGAAAAAAGAGTGTATATACAACGCATATCAACCTGCTTAAAACAACCCCTCCAATTTAGATTCAATGGGGAGCTGATACTTAGTTTAAAAGCGTAGGTAAAGTATGATACCCCCCGCACCCCTTTTGGTATGCTGTCCCCGGATAAGAGGGATACCCCCCCTGCATAGGAAGTCTTTTCACCCCTACTTTATATACAGTATTATAGAAGTCAGACCCCCTCACTTTATATCAGTTCTATAGAAGTCATACACCCCCACATTATATACAGCATCCCCCGAAGTCATACCCCCCTTTCCCATTTATACTGTATCTCCAAAAGTCGGACCCCCTAAATTTATATAAGCATTCAAGAATCGTACACCCTCACTTTTTTTGAAAATATTGTTTTCTATCTTTTATGGGAAAACCCTTGAGCATCTGACATTTGATCAATGAAATCAGTGACGGTTTTGATCAAGGGAAAATGTGGTCCCCTAAAATAACTCAATACAATCATCAATGTTAAAGCTGGGGACAAAAGTGAGTGCCCCCCTAAAGACAAAAAAAGTGGTACACCCCAAAGTGAAAACAAAAGTCAAAAAATGGACAAATTGTCCCCAAGTGTCAGTATTTTGTGGGGCCCACCATTATTTTGCAGCTCTGCCTCATTTTCCTTGGGGGCGGGGGGACACTAAGCTTCACGGGTTTGCAGCCCTGGAACCCTCTTCTCTCCTCTATGGGGCATCACGGAGTGGTGGATGGTAAGCCTGTGCCCCCCACTCTCTTTTGGGAGGCCCCCAGTTGCTCATAGGGTTTGGGTCGGAGACGCTTGGCCAGTCCAGCCCTTTTTACCCTCAGTCTTTAGAAGGCAGTGGGGGTTGGAGGTGTTTGGATTGTTACATGTTGGTACTGCCGCAGCCCAAAAGGGAGGGGATCTGCTCTGCTTCAGGATGTCACAGTACATGTTGGATTCATGGTTCCCCTCATGAGCTGTAGCTCCCCACACCCCGAGGACCAGCAGCCCTAAACCATGCACTCCCACCCCCAAGCCTGACTATACCAGACACATTTGTCTTTTGTCCCCCCCCCTGGTTTCACCACACAGTTTTACACTTTTAAATGTTTATTCTTTTTCTTATCGAGCAAGGAATGTTCCATTATCCAGCCCTTAGTCTGCTTGTCTTTAGTAAACTGTTTGCAGGCTTTCTGTACATCCTTTAGAAGGGGTTTCCTTTGGGACGACAGCATGCGATTGATGCAGTGTGCGGTATGTCTGAGCACTGACAGGTTGTCCCCCCCCGTAACCCCTGCAGCAATGCTGGCGCATATCTCTGGATATGAAGTGAGCCCCAGACTCAGTTTCCTTTTGGGGACCCCCGAGAGGCCTGTCCCGAGTGGAACTGTTTGTTAAAACCCCTGTATGGTCTTGGCCCCCCCCCGCGCGCTCAGTGTCAGGGGGTCGGCCCCCCGTGCTGCAGTAGTGTCAGGGTGTTGGCCCCCGCGCTGCAGCTCAGTGTGGGTCTTGGCCCCCGGGGCTGCAGCTCAGTGTGGGTCTTGGCCCCCGCGCTGAGTCAGTGTAGGGGCTTTGGCCCCCCCGCTGCAGCTCAGTGTCAGGGGTCGGCCCCCGTGCTGCAGCTCAGTGTCAGGGGGTTGGACCCCGGGGGCGCTCATGTGGGTGTTTTGGCCCCGCTCTGCAGCTCAGTGTCAGGGTGTCGGCCCCCCCCGCTGCAGCGCAGTGCAGGGGCTTGCCCCCGCCTGCAGTCAGTGTCAGGGTTTGGCCCCCCCGGGTGTAGCTCGTGTCAGGGTGTTTGGGCCCCCCCGCTGTAGCTCGTGTCAGGGTGTTGGCCCCCCCCGCTGCAGCTCAGTGTCAGGGTGTTGGGGCGGCTCAGTGTCGGGGGTTGGTCCCGTGCGCAGCTCAGTGTCGGGTTTGGCCCCCGCGCTGAGTCAGTGTCGGGTGTTGGTCCCCCCGCTGCAGCTCGTGTCAGGGTGTCGGCCCCCCCCGCTCAGTCGTGTCGGGTGTTGGCCCCCGGCTGCAGTCAGTGTCAGGGTGTTGGCCCCGCGCCAGCTCTTTTTAGGGGGTTGGCCCCCGTGCTGCAGCTCGTGTCGGGTGTTGGGGGCTGCACTCGGTCAGGGTGTTGGCGCTGCACTCAGGGTCGGGTGTTGGCCCCGCGCTGTAGCTCAGTGTCAGGGTTTTGGCCCCCGCGCTGAGCCCGTGTCAGGGTGTTTGGGCCCCCCCGCTGCAGCTCAGTGTCAGGGTTTGGGTCCCCGCCCGCGCTCAGTGTAGGGTGTTGGGCCCGGCTCAGCTCAGTGTAGGGTGTTGGCGCTGCAGCTCAGTTCAGGGTGTTTGGGGCCCGACTGCAGCTCAGTGTTAGGGTGTTGGGCTGCAGCCCCGTGTCCGGGTGTTGGCCCCCGCGCTGCAGCCAGTGTCAGGGGGTGGCCCCGCGCTGCAGCTCAAATGTAGGGTGTGGCCCCCGCGCTGCGCTCAGTGCAGGGGTCGGCCCCCCGCCTTCCGCTCAGTGTCGGGTTTTGGCCCCCCCGGGGTGCAGTCAGTGCGAGTCTTGGCCCCCGCGCTAGCTCAGTTTCAGGGTGTTGGCCCCCGCGCTGCAGCTCAGTTCAGGGTGTGGCCCCCGCGCTGCGCTAGTGTAAGGGTGTCGGGCCCCCCCCCCTGCAGTCAGTGTCAGGGTCTTTTGGGCCCCCCCCCCTGCAGCCGTGTCGGGTGTTGGCCCCCCCCGCTGCAGCTCAGTGTCAGGGTGTTGGCCCCGCGCGTAGCTCGTGTCAGGGTTTTTGGCCCCCCGCTGTAGCTGTGTCGGGTGTTTTTGGGCCCCCGCGCTGCAGCTCAGTGTCAGGGTTTGGTCCCCCCCCTGCGCTCAGTGTCAGGGTGTTGGCGCCCGGCTGCAGTCATGTCGGGTGTTTTTCGCCCGATGCAGCTCGTGTTAGGGTGTTGGCGCCCGGCTGCAGTCAGTGTCGGGGGGTTGGCGCCCGGCTGCAGTCAGTGTCAGGGTTTTTGGTCCCCCGCGCTGCAGTCAGTGTCAGGGGGTTGGCGCTGCAGCTCAGTGTCAGGGGTTGGTCCCCGTGCTGCAGCTCAGTGTCAGGGTGTTGGCCCCCGCGTGCGCTCAGGTCAGGGTGTTGGTCCCCCCCGTGCAGCTCGTGTCAGGGTGTCGGCCCCCGCGTTCGCCCGTGTCGGGGGTCGGCCCCCGCTTCCGTCAGGTCAGGGGGTTGGCCCCCCGGGTCAGCTCGTGTCAGGGGGCTTGGCCCCCGCGCTGGTCAGTGTCAGGGGGGTTTTGGCCCCCCCGCTGCAGCTCATGTCAGGGTGTTGGCGCTGCAGCTCGTGTCAGGGGGTTGGTCCCCCGTGCTGCAGCTCAGGTCAGGGTGTTGGCCCCCGCCTGCAGCTCGTTAGGGTGTTGGTCCCCGCGCTGCGCTCAGTGTCAGGGTGTGGCCCCCCCGTGCAGCTCAGTGTCAGGGTGTCGGCCCCCCCGGCTTCCGCTCAGTGTCCGGGTGTTTGGCCCCCCGGGGTGCAGTATGTCGGGTCTTGGCCCCCCCGCTGCAGCTCAGTGTCGGGTGTTGGCCCCCGCGCTGCAGTCAGTGTCAGGGTTTTCGGCCCCCCCCCTGCAGCTAGGTCGGGTTCGGCCCCCGCGCTGCAGCTCGTGTCAGGGTCTTGGCCCCGCGCTGCAGCTCAGTGTCAGGGTGTTGGCCCCCGCCTGTAGCTCAGTGTCGGGTGTTGGGCCCCCGCGCTGCAGCTCAGTGTCGGGTGTTGGTCCCCGCGCTGCAGCTCTGTCAGGGTGTTGGCCCCCGCCTGCGCTCAGTTCAGGGTGTTTGGGCCCCGGCTGCAGCTCAGTGTCGGGGTTGGCCCCCCGCTGCGTCGGTCGGGGGTCGGCCCCCGCGCGCAGCTCAGTGTCAGGGTTTGGCCCCCGGCTTCACTCAGTTCAGGGTGTTGGCCCCCCGGGTGCAGCCAGTGTCAGGGTGTTGGCCCCCGTCTGCAGCTCAGTGTCAGGGTGTTGGTCCCCCCCGCTCAGTCATGTCAGGGGGTTGGTTTCCCCCGTGCAGCTCAGTGTCAGGGGGGTTTTGGTCCCCGCGCCCGCGCTCAGTGTCAGGTGTCGGCCCCCCCGGGTGCAGCTCATGTCAGGGGTTGGCCCCGCGTGCAGTCAGTGTCAGGGTGTTGGCCCCGGCTGCAGCCTTGTCAGGGTCCCCTTTGGCCCCCGCGCTGCAGCTCAGGGTCAGGGTGTTGGCCCCCGCGCTGCAGCTCAGTGTCAGGGTGTTGGCGCTGCAGCTCAGTGTCAGGGTGTTGGTCCCCGTGCTGCAGCTCAGTGTCAGGGGTTGGCCCCCGCGCGCAGCTCAGTGTCAGGGTGTTGGTCCCCGCGTGCAGTCAGTGTCAGGGGTGTCGGCCCCCGCGCGAGCTCGTGTCAGGGTTCGGCCCCCGCCCCCCCCTTCCCCTCGGTCAGGGGGGGCCCCCGGGTGCACTCGTGTCGGTCTTGGCCCCCCCGCGCAGCTCAGGTAGGGTTGGCCCCCGCGCTGCAGCTCAGTGTCAGGGGGTTGGCCCCGCGCTGCAGCTCAGTGTCAGGGGTGGCCCCCGCGCTGAGCTCAGGTCGGGTCTTGGCCCCCGCGCGCAGCCAGTGTCCGGGTGTTTGGCCCCCGCGCTGTAGCTCAGTGTCAGGGTTTGGGGCCCCCGCCTGCAGCTCGTGTCAGGGTGTTGGCCCCGCGCTGCAGCTCGTGTGGGTGTTGGCCCCCCCCGCTGCAGCTCGGTCAGGGTGTTGGGCCCCGCGCTGCAGCTCAGTGCGGGTGTGGTCCCCCTGCTCGCTCATGTCAGGGGTGTCGGGGCCCCCCGCTGCGCTCAGTGTCAGGGTGTTGGGCCCCCCCCCTTCAGTCAGTGTCAGGGTGGTTTGGCCCCCCCGTGCAGCTCGTGTCAGGGTGTTGGCCCCCGTGTGCAGCTCATGTCAGGGTGTTGGTCCCCCCTTGCAGCTCGGGCAGGGTTTGGTCCCCGCGCTGCGCTCAGGTCAGGGTGTCGGCCCCCGCGCTGCAGCTCGTGTCAGGGGGTGGCCCCCGGCTTCAGCTCAGTGTCAGGGGTTGGCCCCCCGCGCTGCAGCTCAGTGCGGGTGTTGGCCCCCCCTGTGGTCAGGTGGGTGTTTTGGCCCCCCTGCGGGAGCTCAGTGCAGGGGGGTTTGGGGCTGCACTCAGTGTCAGGGTGTCTGCCCCCGGGTTCAGTCAGTGTCAGGGTGTTTTGGGCCCCCCCCCCGCTGCAGCTCAGTTCAGGGTTGGCCCCCCCTGCGCAGCTAGGTCGGGTGTTGGGCCCCGCGCTGACTCAGGTCAGGGTGTCGGCCCCCCGTGCGTCAGTTGTCAGGGTTTGGCCCCCGGGTTCAGCTCAGTTAGGGTGTTGGCCCCCGCGCTGCGCTCATGTCAGGGTGTTGGGCCCCCCGGGTGCAGTCAGGTCGGGGTTGGCCCCCGGCTGCAGCTCAGGTAGGGGTTTTTGGATCTTCTTATGCCTCGGGCCCTCTTTATTAAAACAAAATACTTTTTTTTTAGATCCTAGACAGCTCTTTTCCCTGGAAAACCATGTCGATGAGAGAGTGTGAGAGCGATAACACCAAGATACAGTTATGTTAAAGGCCCCTGGTCCAGGCAGTTCCCTGCTCTGCACTGACGAGTGGCAAAGCTGTCTGCAAATGGGAGACTTTTCCTTATGGTGGAGTTACTGACTAGTCTTAAAATCCCAGTCAAGGCTTTTTAACGGAGTGTTTCCAGCTTGCACTGTGATGGCATATTGATAGGATATCCCATCAAAACTGAATAGGGAAAGAGCCTCCCAAGTGTGGCTCGGCATGGAGAGTTGATGCACAAAACTCTCCATCCTGTTCTATAGAAATTCCCGTACGTCCGGGCCCAAAATTTTTACATACAGGCATTTTCCCCCGGGTTGCCATGGACCTGTGTTTCCTTAAAGGGGGGTCTCATACGGGGTTGCTGCTTTTTATGTTTAAAAATCTTTCAAAAAAAAAGTCCACTTTGCAATATGTGTCCATTAACAGTGTCCTACTTATTCCTAGATATCCCCTCTTGTATGGGCTGCATCAGCTCCTCAGGTCGCTATAGCTACAGACCTGTTTGATCCCTCATGATAGGCTGCCAGCACTGGTTGCTATAGCTACAGACCTGTTCAATCTCTCCTGATAGGCTGCCAGCACTGGTTGCTATAGCTACAGACCTGTTTGACCTCTCCTGATAGGCTGCCAGCACTGGTCGCTATAGCTACAAACCTGTTCAATCTCTCATGATAGGCTGCCAGCACTGGTTGCTATAGCTACAAACCTGTTTGATCTCTCCTGATAGGCTGCCAGCACTGGTTGCTATAGCTACAAACCTGTTTGATCTCTCCTGATAGGCTGCCAGCATTGGTTGCTATAGCTACAGACCTGTTTGATCTCTCCTGATAGGCTGCCAGCACTGGTTGCTATAGCTACAGACCTATTCTATCTCTCCTGATAGGCTGCCAGCACTGGTTGCTATAGCTACAGACCTGTCTTCTACTGCAGCCTAGTAGAAGCCAGTAAACCCGCCCCTGAATTCAAAATTAAACACAGAAAACAGGACTGAGGTGAGAGGAATCAATGTAGTGAGACAACCCCTTTAATGTTTGCAAGTCTGTTGGAGTCTTTGGCCGAAGTTCCCTCCTGTTAGTCCTGATCTCGACCACATTGTTTCGCTGACATCACTCTCACATTACACTGCTCTGGGAGGGGAAGTTTCTCCATGAGGAAAGCACCATGAAGGTGAAGGGCCATGCAATGCTCCCTGGGAAAATCAAACATGCAAACAGGCTCTAGGGCGGAGAGCTGGGTCTCTGATGCCACCGATTGGAAGTAGCATCTCCTACAGCCACATCCGATCCCTTAATGGGGGGTCTCCACCTTGCACTTTGAAGGTATATCAAGCAGGGCTTTAGAGTAGGAGTCAAGGAGTCCGTGTCCATTTTGGTGAAGTCGGAGCTGGAGTAGTGATAAAATAGACTGACTAAAAATATATAATAAGTTGGTCCAGTTAGTTCAATGCAGCGCCAAGACATAAAGGAATCGGGTCCTGTCAGTGCTGCTACTCCCATATCTTCAGCCTCATCAGATGAGGAGTTTAAAAGTATTTGGATGATATGGAGCAGGCAAAGCGTTACCGCAGGGGAGAAGATCCTGCTCCCATAGCAAACAGATTGACCAGATTTCAGCAAAATTTTTCACTTCCTCTCAAAGAAGCAGAAGATTTCAACCATTCATCAGACCAGACTTTGCCTGAGGCGATTCCTTTAGTCCCTGAGATTGTTAGAGATGTTGCCCCTGTGGTCACCGCTTTGCCCCCAACCAAAGTTAGTGTAGAGAGGCCGTTCTCTAGCCTGGAAATAATGAGATCAGATGTGAGGTCATGTATGCAGGATCTGATGGAGGCAATACTATTTCTCAGATCAAATTCAGAGACTCCACAAATGTTATTCAGTTTTTTGTGTTCTATAGTTGTATCCAGTAAATATATTTTATGTTCTACCTAAATAGCTTGATTATTGTATCATAAGGTGATGAAAAGCCTGATGTTACCATCTTACTACAGTAAAGTTATCACTTAAACATGCGCCGGGTATGAGGGAGTCAGGAGTCGATGTTAGGGAAATTGAGAAGTCAGAGTTGGAGCCTTGACTCCGCGGCCCTGACAGCAAATACGCTTCAATAAAAGTTATATTTTAACTTAATGAGGGTGCACCCCTGTGTGTGAATTAGCATATCAATAGGATGTGCTGTCAAAGTCTTGTGGGTCCTCTTAGGCTATGTTCACACGGCTTAATTGCGGGACGTAATTACGCCCCGCAATTACGCCGTGTGGACGGGGGCGGGGCGGGAGCGGGGGAGTAAGCAGGGGGCCGGCACTTCGGCGGCCCATTGACTATCACTGCTAGCGGCGCGTATACGCCGCTAGAAAGTGACAGGTGAAGTCATAGGTCTCTATGAGAACTGTGAATTACCGTAATGAATGGGCCGTTTTCGGCCCGTAATTGGCGCACTTCGGCGTGTAATTACGGACCGAAATACGGCCCATTTTAAGCCGTGTGAACATGCCTTTAGACTGACAATAGGGCCCTGAAGTGTTGGCTTAGAATGGGAGCAGGCCCTTTGGTTTTGTCTCCTCTGTTGTTTCTTCTACATGATCCGGGAGAGGAGGATGATGATGATGTAGAGGTAGCAAGTAGTACCCCCCTCTGGTTCATATTGTGTTACTGATTGCAAAGCGATGTCTTTTGACCAGACGGCTGGAAGCCGATTTGCCATTAAATGAGATGATTTTATCTCAAACCAAATTGTACCTCATCGCTGATCAGGTGTTTATGGAGCGACACAAGGAAACAAAAACGAAAGCCTTTGTTAAAAAGTGGAAGTTATTTATTGACAAATTTTACACGCAAGAGGAAATAGATCAATTAATTTCTGTTTTTCAATATACCAAATGGTATCTTAGTGCAGCTTTAAGGGGCACTTTGGGAAGGTTGCAAAATAAGACTTAAAGTTATCTAGGACTCTGACATATAGGTGGCGAGAGAAGGTGACAAGGCACATAGGCACAAGTTCATGTATAGACTTTTGGCTTAAGTTAGGCTAGGTTATTTTTTGTTGTTAGAGATAAGTTATCAAGATTGGCTTATTATGAACATTGTATGTAGAAAATTAATGACGCTGTTATACATGTCCACTACTATATATCTGTATGGATTGATTTTGTGTCAATAAAATGTTGTTTAAAAAAAAAAGAATGGGAGCAGGTCACACTTTTCCACAACTCTCCATTCTGTTCTATGGGAGTTCTCAGTACAGGGGAGCGCTGTGTTCTCCATTCTCCTCTATGGGAGTTCCCAGCACAGGGGAGCGCTGTGTTCTCCATTCTCCTCTATGGGAGTTCCCAGTACAGGGGAGCAACGTGTTCTCCATTCTGTTCTGGGAGTTCCCAATACAGGGGAGCGCTGTGTTCTCCATTCTGTTCTATGCGAGTTACCAGTACAGGGGAGCGCTATGTTCTCCATTCTGTTCTGGGAGTTCCCAGTACAGGGAGCGCTTGTTTCCATTCTGTTATGGGAGTTCCCAGTACAGGGCAGCGCTGTGTTCTCCATTCCGTTCTATGGGAGTTCCCAGTACAGGGGAGCGCTGTGTTCTCCATTCTGTTCTATAGAAGTACCCGCGACAGGGGAGCGCTGTGTTCTCCATTCTGTTCTATGGGTGTTCCCAGTACAGGGGAGCGCTGTGTTCTCCATTCTGTTCTATAGGAGCTCCCAGTACAAGGGAGCACTGTGTTTTCCATCCTATTCATCGTGAGTAAAGCCGAACACAGCGCTCCCCTGTACTGGGAACTCCCATAGAACAGAATAGAGAACATAGCGCTCCCTGTACTGGGAACAACCATAGAACAGAATGGAGAACACAGCGCTCCACTGTAATGGAAACTCCCATAGAACAGAATGGAGAACACAGCGCTCCTCTGTACTGGGAACTCCATAGAATAGAATGGAAAACACAGCGCTCCCCTGTACTGGGAACTCCCATAGAACAGAATGGAGAACACAGCGCTCCTCTGTACTGGGAACTCTCATAGAACAGAATGGAGAACACAGCGCTCCCCTGTACTGGGAACTCCCATAGAACAGAATGGAGAACACAGTGGCCCCCTGTACTGGGAACTCCCATAGAACAGAATGGAGAACACAGCGCTCCCCTGTACTGGGAACTCCCATAGAACAGAATGGAGAACACAGCGCTCCCCTGTACTGGGAATTCCCATAGAACAGAATGGAGAACACAGTGCTCCCCTGTACTGGGAACTCCCATAGAACAGACTGAAGAGTTGAGTGTAAGCGTGACCCAGTCTACTTTCTAAGCCACAACATTCAAGACCGAGATAGGTGTCGGTCTAAGGCTATGTTCACACGGCTTAATTGCGGGACGTAATTACGCCCCGCAATTACGCCGTGTGGCCGGGGCGGGGAGTGAGTGGGGGTCGGCACTTTGCCAGCCCATAGACTTGCATTACCAGCGGCGCGTACTTGCGGCTAGTAATTCACATGTCAATTATCTCCCCGCCCGGCGGCTTCGCCGAGCAGGAAGAGGAGACGTAATCCATAGTTCTCTATGAGATCTGTGGATTACCGTAATGAATGGGACGTTTTCGGCCCGTAATTGGCGCACTTCGGCGTGTAATTACGGACCGAAATACGGCCCATTTTAAACCGTGTGAACATGGCCTTAAGAGGACCTGTCAGACTCTGATGGCACATGCTTTTGATATGCTGATTCACAGACAGGGGTGCGCCCTCATTAAGCTAAAACATAACTTTGTAAGGAATAGATTTTTAGAACTAACTTGTTTTGAAGTGTTTCTATTTCTCCACAAATATCCTCATTTGGACTACGTTGGATTTGTTGGACTAAGTTGGACCATTTAATAAAATAGTCAACAAAGGCTGATGTTGGAGAGTGTTTAATTATATAAATCTTTTTTTCTTTCTGTTCTTTTCTTTTACCATTTTATTACAGTTTTAGTAATGGAGCCATTTAGCTGATGCCTCTTCATCATTATCGCTGGGGCTTGGTGCTATCCAGCAGTGGTTTCAATTGCTACAAGGCTGACACTAACCCCCTGTCACTATTACCCCAATACCCAACACACCAGGGGTACTAGAAAAAGTCAGGTTACCATCAGAAGGGGGACCATCTATCATGATGGTCCACTTCCAGGTTTTACCTCAGCTGGTTATAAAAATGGGGGAGCATACTTTTTAAGAATCTAAATGGAAGAAATGATTTAAAAAAATGGAAGAATCCCCCCATTTTTTATAGCCAGCCAAGGTAATACTGACAGCTGCAACCTGATACTCTCAGGATGGGAAGGTCCATGTATATTGGCCCCTTCCCATCCTGAAAATACCAGCCCGCAGCCACCCCAGAAGAGGACCATCGCATTAGATGATCCACCTTCTGACGGTAACCTGGCTCTTCACAGTACCCTTGCTGTGTCAGGTACTGGGATAATAGTGACAGTGGGTTAGTGTCAGCCTTGTGGTGCTGAAAAACACTGCTTGTTGACACAAAGCCCCGGCGATACTATTTATTTAAACACTCCCTGACACCAGCCCTCGTTGACCATTTTATTAAAGAAATAGAGGCAACGCTGCTCTGACATAGGGAATAGGGAAACTTGAAAAGAGAAAAAACTGAAACCTTATAGATATAGCACCACCCAGATTTCCCAGATGCTGAATAGCCCTTCCAGTGCCGGGTACTGTTGGGTGACCTCCACCAGAGCAGGCACCCAGAAAATCAAGTCTGCATAGTCCTGGGAATTAAGGACATATGCCCGGGATGTACCCCCAAAAATCAGAACTCCAAATTGGGACTGTCCTACAGAAATCAGCACAGTTGGGTGGTGTGCTGAAGCTGGAGAACCTCCCACAGCCTGAACAGGAAGTTTGAGCCTGAAGTTGTAGAACCATCCACAGCCTGAATAGGAAGTGGGAGCCTGAAGCTATAGAACCATCCACAGCCTAAATAGGAAGTGTGAGCCTGAAGTTGTAGAACAACCCACAACTTAAACAGGAAGTTGGGGCCTGAAGCTGTATAACCACCCACAGCCTGAACAGGAGGTGGGAGCCTGATGCTGTAGAACCACCCACAGCTTGACCAGGAAGTTGGGGCCTGAAGCTATAGAACCTCTCACAGCCTGAATGGGAATTGTGATTCTGAAGCCGCGTGTGGCTCTGTGAAGCAGCATGGTGAAAAAAAAACTTTTAAGGTCTTCACTTTAGAAAACAAATCAGGTCACCCATTTACTGAGGGTGAGCAGCAAATCTTCTCCTCTTTCTGTTGCTTGATTTTTTGGAGGTGAGAGACGTCTCTTTCTATTTCTATGGGAGCTACTTCCCTTCCAGTCCGGGTGCAGCTGCAGTAAATCCCATAGAGAGTCGCTCCTCCAGGCGCCCAACTCCCAGAGGTTATTACAATTCTGGCAGAACTATAATGATCCTGAAGTATCATGATCACTTTACTGGGAGCCCCTCTCTTTCTTTTTTCCTCTCGCTGCCACAAATGGTGAAGACATTTCAGTTTTATTTCTTCTCGATACAAATATTTAGTCACTTAGAAGTAAACAACAATATTATCCATTTAATGACAACAGAGATCTTAAAAACCATGAAAAATTTATACCAAAAGTGCATTAGAACATTGTATCATTTTTTTAGTTTGCATCAAATGATCTTTATTTCCGGACACTGGATTATTGCTTTTATTGTATATTTTATATGAACATCATGAAGGTGACCATTTACAGAGCACATGTAGGTTTGATTTACTTCAAAGTCAGCTCACTTTGTTCTACTCTGCAGAACTTATCTTATACCTGAATTATATCCTGTATTATACTCCAGAGCTGCGCTCACTATTCTGCTGGTGCAGTCACTGTACATACATTACTTATCCTTTACTGATTCTGAGTTACATCCTGTATTATCCTTCAGAGCTGCGCTCACTATTCTGCTGGTGCAGTCACTGTACATACATTATTTATCCTGTACTGATCCTGAGTTACATCCTGTATTATACTCCAGAGCTGCACTCACTATTCTGCTGGTGCAGTCACTGTACATACATTACTTATCCTGTACTGATCCTGAGTTACATCCTGTATTATCCTGCAGAGCTGCACTCACTATTCTGCTGGTGCAGTCACTGTACATACATTACTTATCCTGTACTGATCCTGAGTTACATCCTGTATTATACTCCAGAGCTGCAGTCACTATTCTGCTGGTGCAGTCACTGTACATACATTACTTATCCTGTACTGATCCTGAGTTACATCCTGTATTATCCTCCAGAGCTGCGCTCAATATTCTGCTGGTGCAGTCACTGTACATACATTACTTATCCTGTACTGATCCTGAGTTACATCCTGTATTATCCTGCAGAGCTGCACTCACTATTCTGCTGGTGCAGTCACTGTACATACATTACTTATCCTGTATTGATCCTGAGTTACATCCTGTATTATACTCCAGAGCTGCACTCACTATTCTGCTGGTGCAGTCACTGTACATACATTACTTATCCTGTACTGATCCTGAGTTATATACTGTATTATCTTCCAGAGCTGCGCTCAATATTCTGCTGGTGCAGTCACTGTACATACATTACTTATCCTGTACTGATCCTGAGTTATATCCTGTATTATCCTCCAGAGCTGCACTCACTATTCTGCTGGTGCAGTCACTGTACATACATTACTTATCCTGTACTGATCCTGAGTTACCTCCTGTATTATACTCCAGAGCTGCACTCACTATTCTGCTGGTGCAGTCACTGTGTACATACATTAGCTGTTGCTCTGCAGTCGGTCGCCTTCATGTTCTCTCTTCCTTTTCTCTCTTCTCATTCCTTCCTTTCCTTCCAGTCTGAAGCAGTCGCTGCACAATCAGACGTTTCCTCTTCTTTCATTTATTAGCAAAAACAACTGGAAACATTGAAGATTTATGTGAACGGAAAAAAAACTAAAATCTTGTCGGGTGGAGCCGGGGTCTGACTGTGGGGATACAGAAGGCTCTCTATACTGGAACATTGTTGCTGATTGAACAGTAAGATTCCATTGTGTAGTTCCCTGCTGTCGCCTGCAGGTGTCAGGGTTGCAGTTGTCTTCAATTTAGAGGTTGAATCCAAGTTAAGGATGACACCAGTGGCACATAGTGGCCGGAGGTGGTACTGCGCCTCCTGCACCAGATACGAGGTGTTGTAATCAATTCTGAGATTATCAGGAACAAGAACAAATTGTCACCGATTTATTCAGATCTAGGATCGACCATCACTGGGGCTGAGATATTGTTCTTCAGTTGTACTAGGCTCCGCAGGCAGCTGTTCCAGGCTCCGCAGGCAGCTGTTCCAGGCTCCGCAGGCAGCTGTTCTAGACTCCGCAGGCAGCTGTTCTAGGCTCCACAGGCAGTTGTTCCAGGCTCCACAGGCAGTTGCTCCAGGCTCCGCAGGAAGTTGCTCCAGGCTCTGCAGGCAGTATTTTCAGGCTCCGCAGGCAGTTTTTTCAGGCTCCGCAGGCAGTTGTTCCAGGCTCTGCAGGCGTTTGTTTCAGGCTCCGCAGGCAGTCTGTTCCAGGCTCCGCAGACAGTTGTTCCAGGCTCTGCAGGCAGTCTGTTCCAGGCTCCGCAGGCGTTTGTTTCAGGCTCCGCAGGCAGTTGTTCCAGGCTCCGCAGGCAGTTGTTCCAGGCTCTGCAGGCAGTTGTTCCAGGCTCCGCAGGCAGTTGTTCCAGGCTCAGCAGTTGTTCCAGGCTCCACAGGCAGTTGTTCTAGACTCCGTAGGCAGTTGTTCTAGGCTCCACAGGAAGTTGCTCCAGGCTCCGCAGGCAGTTGTTCCAGGCTCCGCAGGCAGTTGTTTCAGGCTCCGCAGTTGTTCCAGGCTCCACAGGCAGTTGTTCTAGACTCCGTAGGCAGTTGTTCTAGGCTCCACAGGAAGTCGCTCCAGGCTCCGCAGGCAGCTGTTTCAGGCTCCGCAGGCAGTTGTTCTAGACTCCGCAGGCAGTTCTCCAGGCTCCGCAGGCAGTTGTTTCAGGCTCCGCAGGCAGTTGTTCCAGGCTCCGCAGGCAGTTGTTCTAGGCTCCACAGGAAGTTGCTCCAGGCTCCGCAGGCAGTTGTTCCAGGCTCCGCAGGCAGTTGTTCCAGGCTCTGCAGGCAGTTGTTCCAGGCTCCGCAGGCAGTTGTTCCAGGCTCCGCAGGCAGTTGTTCTAGACTCCGCAGGCAGTTGTTCTAGGCTCCACATGAAGTTGTTCCAGGCTCCGCAGGCAATTGTTCTAGGCTCCGCAGGCAATTGTTCTAGGCTCCGCAGGCAGCGCTGGGACGGATATTGTGGCTCCTCAGGATTCTGCTGCTTCAGCTTTTTCTATCCAAAACTGCACAGTGAAGAACACTGCATTGAATGTCGCCTCCCCTGGTGGTGGCGTTGTCGTGGAATTCTGCATAAAATTCAAGAGGTCAAATATTCAGTGATTTGCATGATAGGACTGAGGCTGCGAGAGCCGTGATCCATCGACTGGGTCCAGAGACGATTCCGCGGGGTCCAACGAGGAGCACAAGACTTTTTCGCCAGAAACAAAACCAAAATGAATGAAAACATTGTAAAAAAAACTAAAAATAAAAAGAAGCATTTCCCTCAGCGCAGTCAGAAGTGCCCCCCCTGCTGTAAGGAGCAGTCGAATTATCCATGACTTTATCCGCAATCTAATAAACACGTAACATCGAATGATCTATTTCTCTTATGTATACATCATCATATGTTTCTTAATATATGTAATTTTCATTTATATCATATATAACTATATTGTATCTATTTATCCATCTCTCAAATGTATTTGTCTATCTCATATCTATCTATCTATCTATCTATCTATCTATCTATCTATCTATCTATCTCATATCTATCTATCTCATATCTATCTATCTATCTCATATCTATCTATCTATCTCATATCTATCTATCTCATATCTATCTATCTCATATCTATCTATCTATCTATCTATCTATCTATCTATCTCATATCTATCTATCTCATATCTATCTATCTCATATCTATCTATCTATCTATCTCATATCTATCTATCTATCTATCTATCTCATATCTATCTATCTATCTATCTATCTATCTATCTATCTATCTATCTCATATCTATCTATCTCATATCTATCTATCTATCTATCTATCTATCTATCTATCTATCTCATATCTATCTATCTATCTATCTATCTATCTATCTATCTATCTAATATCTATCTATCTATCTATCTATCTATCTATCTATCTATCTATCTATCTCATATCTATCTATCTATCTATCTATCTATCTCATATCTATCTATCTATCTATCTATCTATCTATCTATCTATCTCATATCTATCTATCTATCTATCTATCTCATATCTATCTATCTCATATCTATCTATCTCATATCTATCTATCTATCTATCTATCTATCTATCTATCTATCTATCTATCTATCTCATATCTATCTATCTATCTATCTATCTATCTATCTATCTATCTATCTATCTATCTATCTATCTCATATCTATCTATCTCATATCTATCTATCTATCTATCTCCTATCTATCTATCTATCTATCTATCTATCTCTTTATCTATCTATCTATCTATATCTATCTATCTATCTTATCTATCTATCTCATATCTATCTATCTCATTCTATCTATCTCATTCTATCTATCTATCTATCTATCTATCTATCTATCTATCTATCTATCTATCTATCTATCTATCTATCTATCTATCTATCTACCTTTTCTAGCTCCCTGATTTGCAGGAGTCTCTGTATAGATGCAATAACTCTCTGTCCAGATTTTGGGCTTTGATATTACATATTTTGCTCGGACTCTAGAAGTTTTGCCAAGAAAAATGTGTTTTCTGTTTGTTGTCTGTAATGCGTCACAGCCCGGGCTCCATGACACCAGAGATGCCGCTTGTGTCTTCACCGCTATTTTTTTTCATATCCTTCTCATTCTTTATTTGCAGGAAGATCAGTTCTGTTCCTGATCAATGTGCAGTTCACCGGCGGCGCCTGTAGTTGGCGCTCTTTGCTGCATTCAATGTTTATTATAGGAGATTCTTCTCTGCAATTATTTCTAGTGACTGAGGCTGAGTCACATCCTCCCAATATTTCTGCTGGGTTATAGTCGCAGCATCGTCCGGGCCCTCGGGTCGCTTCCAGTCCTGCTGCCTTAAAGGGGTCGTCCGCTTCTTTTATTAATTAACCTCTTTATGGGCCACATTGTAGATATAGGTGTCATATATTTGTGTTTTTTTGCATTCATTTCTACTATTATTTGTATGTCCACAAGTGATGACTTTACATTCTACAGCAGCCTAGAAGAAGCCAGTAAACACGCCCCTGAACTCAAAATGAAACCAAGAAAACAGGACTGAGGTGAGAGGAATCAATGTAGTGAGACAACCCCTTTAAATCTTCGGGTCTGTTGGATAAGTTTTCGGTCCAAAAAACGCATTCAGAAGTGCTGCGTAAATCGCATCCACCATGCAGCTGTGTGTTTGGCTGCAGCAGGATCATCGCACCCTATAGTATTATATGGGGCGTCTGCTGCGTCTTTCGGATCAAGAATTGACAGGACAAGTTTTTGAACGGATCCGAAAGACGCAAGTAAAACACGTATCAGCGATCACTCGTCTGAACGCCAATGCGGGTTTTACATTGGAAGCAATGGAAATCCCACTGCACAGTGTTAGCTGCGTGTTTGGGTCCGTTAGACACACGCATCGAAAAACGGATCCAATGCGCCGTGTGAACAGAGAGTTAGTTTTTTTCTCTTTGAAAAGGGTTTTCACTGCGCAAAAGTAACAACATTTTATAAATAACAGCCCCGAGACTCGACTGATGTTGGGATAAACGTAACAATCCAAGGAGTCGACGTCACAGGCTCCCAATTATAAATGGAGTAAGGAGTTACAGACCGGCCGCTTTGCATTTATTTCTCCCTCACCCACTTGCCAATTTCTTTTATTAATTTCTATATCGTTATCAGAGAAGATACAAATTCATTGCAGATATTGTCTTTCGGGGGATATGAACCCAGGAACTCAGCTCTACAAAGCAACATTGCTAACCACTGAGCCACCACGCTACACTGTGCTAACCCCTGAGCCCCCATGCTGCACTGTGCTAACCTCTGAGCCACCATGCTACACTGTACTAACCACTGAGCCACCACGCTACACTGTGCTAACCACTGAGCC